>PVKN010034601.1:0-11799 GCA_004027915.1 Capromys pilorides
CCTTGTGCAACCACAGGAGACCTAGAATAGCAAAGGCAATTCTGGGTAACAAAGGCAAGGCAGGGGACAACACAATTCCTGACTTGAAATTATACTATAAAGCTACTCTGATAAAAAAAAAAAAAAACCAGCATATTATAGGAGGATTAAAAAACACACTCAAAGATTAATAGAACAGATTAGAAAAAGCAGAAACAACTCCAGGAATACTCAGCCACCTTATCTTTGAAGAAGGTGCCAAACACACTCACTGGAGGAAAGAGACCCTCTTTAATAAATGGTGCTGGAAAAACTGACTCTGTATGTGCTGAAGATTAAACTAAAATTCAAAGTATATCAAAGATGTAAATATTAAAACAGAATCAGCTGGGTGTGGTGGCGCACACCTGTAATCCCAGCACTTGGGAGGCTGAGGCAGGAGGATCAGTGTGAATTCAAGACCAGCCTGGGCTACAAAAGTGAGCTCAAGGCTAGCCTGAACTGCATAACAAGACCCTGTCTCAAAAAGACAAAAATAAAATAAAAACAGAATCATTAACTACTGGAAGACAGAATACGTAAAACTTTTGAAGACACTGGTATAAGCAAAGACTTTGTTAATAAAACTTCAATCCCACAGGTATTATCACAAAACATCAACAACCAGTATTTTGTCTTCTCAAAAAGCTTTTGCACAGCAAGAGAAGCCTCCAATAGTATGAAAAGATAACCCAAAATACGAGCAAAGACGTTTGCTAGCTATTCCTCAGACAGAAGGCGCTGGGGAGATAGTTTCATGGCACAAGTGTCTGCCTGGCAAATGCGAGGTCGTGAGTTCCAACCATGGTCCCTCAAAAAAGGAAAAAAAAAAAAAAAAAGAATATTTCTCAGATGGAGGATTACTATCCAGAACTTATAAAGAACTCAAAAATATCAAACCTTCCAAATTTAAAGACCTACTGCAAAAATGGGCATCTGAGCTGACCACACACTTCTCAGATGAAGAAATACAAGCAGTAAGTAAATATATGAAAAGATGTTTAGGGCTGGCGAGATAGTTCAGTGGACTAAGAGCCTGTGTAGGCAAGTGTAGGGACCCAGGTTTGGTCCCTGATACTGCATGCTGCGCTGGCCCCTCCCCTGGCTGGAGGTGGTGGCGCACACCTATAATCCCAGCACTGGGGAGGCTGAAAACCAGAGGATCGCTATGAGTCTGAACTGTGTAGTGAGACCCTGTACCAAATACATAAAGTAGGAAGAAAAAAAGTTTAACATTACAGGTTATTCGAGAGATGCAAGCTAAAACAACACTGAGATTGGCAGAACTGTGTCAGACAGAAAGGGACTGGAGATGCATGTCTCTGTTGAGACACAGGGCTCATGTCTCACAGGAGCTCCAGACAGGAGATTATTTATATATAACAATCACCCTTCAAAGTCAGAAAACCCCTCCATCAGGCACATGAGGCCATATTACATTTATTTACTACTTATTCCCTTTATTTTTAATCTGGTTGTGTAAAATAATTTTCCTACTCATTTCCAATTGCTAGTGAAGCTTTAAACAAATTGAAATGCATATGTTTAGCATTATCTTTGCCTAGGCCATGGTTCTGAGTATTATTTACTTATTTTTGCATTTTAGGGAAGGGTCTATAGGGTGTTCAGGGTCTCATTACTAGATCAGACTCATAGTGATCTGCCTATTTACAGCCTCCCAAGAGCTGGGATTATAGGCCTGTGTTACCAATTGCAGCCTGAGCATGCCCCAAGGGTTGGGGCAGCACAACCAGCCTGGGGATTGAAGCCCCAGCCCTTGCTCCTGCTTGCGGGCCCTTTAATCTGCTGAGCTATTTGGTCGGCCTGGTTAGAATATTAATACAAGGTCCATGTTCTGTCCAGCTATACCGTAAAACAGAAAGAAAAGTGAATTAAACATTTGTCCAGAACAGTATTGTTAAATATAGGTGAACATGTTTTTAAAAAATAATGGGTCTCTAACTTTCATCAAAAACTTATTTACAGGAAATTGTTGAAGTCTAAAATGAAGGAGCTTGGGTTGGGGAGATAGCTCAGTAGCACAAGCACTTGCCTGGCAAGCACAAAGGTCTGAGTTTTCATTCCCTGGTACTGAAAATAAATAAATAAGTAAATAAATAAATAAATGATAAAAAATATAAAATGAAATAAAAAATATAAAATTTCCTGCTACCAGGTCCCTGAGAAATTACCAGCCCTTTATTAAACAGAACTCATAGTCTGATGAGACTAAAGGTTCAAATACCCACAACTTCGCTCAGTTACGATTTCTCAGGTCAGCGTGTCTGACCCCTGGTCCAACCCCAGGATCTCTTTCTGCAGTCGCATTAAGGCCACTTTTCCCCCTGTACCCTATTATGGTAATAGTGGGGAGGATCAAGTTCTGAGTTCTCTCACACTGGTGGTGCAAACCTTTGGGTGGTGCTGTGCTCTGGATCTTGAATGGCTCTCAAAGGTTGGGTCCCAAGGGTCCCAGTGGAAGGTGATATAACTCAGTGAGGTAGGATGTAGTAGAGAATATACCCCGAATGGAATCCTGAGACACTGGCTCCTTCCTCGTTTCCTTTTTGCCCCCTGGCTCATGATGAGGGGGGGAGTTTTATTCAACTGTGTGCTTCTGCCACTTTGTGCTGCCTTCTGTAAGCCCAAAGCAACACGGCCAGTGGAACATAGACTAGAAATTCCAAAACAGTGAGCCAACATAAATATTTTACCCTTACAAGCTGATTCTATCACACCTGTTGTTACAGTGACAGAAAGTTGTCAGATGAATTCATTTGCCAAGCTGCCTTTCTGGAACAATTATCAGATTGGGGGAGCTCCTTGGGGCACTTGGCCAATGCTGCAATAATTTGGAAATGGGGGAAACTGAAGAGCATGCTGAAGGGGAGAATCGGGGAGGGGACTTAAGTATATCTAGGTCTGGGCTTAAGTACTTCCCATACACCTCACCACCATGGAGGAGATCTTGAAATTTTCTTAAGAAAAGCAGTCTAAAGCACTAGGCAGAAGGACAAGACTCTTTTTGTCCAGATCTAAGGATAGTATCGGTGGAAATGAATATGCCTTGATTTATAGTAAATGGTTAAGGATTACAGCAAGGTTATTGCTTTAGTCACTCAACAAAGTGACTTTTTGTTTTTGAGACAGGGTATGGCTATGCAGTGTGGGATGGCCCTGCCCTTGCTTTTGTAGCCTGGCCTCAAACTCATGGTAATCTTCCTTCCTCAGCCTCTTCAGTGCTGGGATTACAGGCATGTGCCACCATGCCTAACTAAAGACTTTTTAGTCAGGAGCTAAAATTATCTGAAAAAGTTTGGGGTGACCTGGAGCACTGAGTGTGACCATTACTCGGGGTAACAGGTAAAATCACCTGATGATGTAAGAGAAAGCCTTAGGTCCTAGACACAAGGGATGGAGGATGTTCTAGAAGCAGCAGTGAGGAACAAGAAGGGTACCATCTTCCTACCTCTGGATAGCATGACATAGGCAAGGCCTGGGGAAGAATAAAACAGCCATTACTCCTAGAAGACAAATGTTTGGCACAGGGTGACGTGGGGCCAAGGTGTATACCAAACAGGACCCTAGAATCAGTGTCATTTTGAAAAGCGAGGATATTAATCATTATGAAAAAAAATGCATCCTTATGTCCCAAAGATACAAGGTTGAAAAAACTGTTTTCCAACTCAGTGAGGTCTTAAATTAGACACTTCCCGGAAACATACCAGGTGGGCTCCTTCTCTGGGCTATTATAGTTCAATGTATCAAGATGTAAACCTTTAGAGCCTGAAATTGTATGCAGTCCTTTAAATATCTTTCATAGCACAGGTTTAAAGGCAAGCCAGTGCAGCTCTGGATGTTGGTCATTCTAGAGGCTGTTTCATGGGCTTCTACATTTGTCGTTTGAAGAATTATTGCATTATTCTGTGACATTTGTGAGTACAGTGCTCAAGAGGGTAACCATTTGAGACCTAAATGAATTGCCAGCACATTTTGCAGTAGGGCGCTCAAAATTTCATATACTGCATGTGGGAACTCCAGATAAAGTTTATGATCTTTTTAAATTTTAACATTTTATTTCTAATGCTGCATTCACAGGCATATGAGGCACATAGCCCTTTACAGTCATCACACAATCATTAGCGCTTAAATAATTATTTAGCGTGTTACATAAGATTTCACATAAGAACAAATCCCTGAAGCGTGAGGACGTTCACTAATTTTTACACTGGACCATCGCGAATACACGACGGCAAGCTGCAAAGCCTTCAACGAAACAAAAGCCAGGCAGGCTTTCCTAGACCACAGGGAAGCACAGGTGCAAAAAGCCACAGGGATCCTGACTCACAGTCGCAGAGCCTGCATTGCCTCGCCCAGGAGGCTAAGGGTGGTCTCCATTTTCTTCCCCGCACAGCACCCTGCTCTGTGGCTCCGATCGCGTCCGCCGCAAGCTGGAGCCCAGCAGCGCACAGACCTGGGTGGACCACACCGTCCCCTCCAGCCTGTCTCCATCTCCGCCGCCACCCGCCCAGAGGCGGGGCTGCTCTCCTCTTCCAGCACATTTCTGCCGGATGCTCCCAGTTACGCCCATTAACACAGCCACCCATTCACCCGTCCATCCCTCCTCTCGCCACATTTACACAGATGCAAAGCACGGGCAGAGAGATGGTGTCGTGAGTTCCAGCCGCTGCCGCCCACGCGGAGCTGCGCTTTGTCTCACTTGGGTCACCGCCACCGCAAGAGTGATGACTGCGGGAAGGCGCGCGCCAGGGTCGCCGCCTGCACCACTCACCGGCTCTTTGTGCGTGAGGAGCCGGCGGGGTTAGAGTCCTTTGGTAGCCGGTTTCCCGCAGCATCCGGCTGGCGGGTCCCCAGGCCGGCCGCCCGGGGAAGGCGACATCCTCCTGGGCCCCGCGCCACAGACATGCCAGGCCTAGGCGTGGCCGCAGGGAGATGAATATCAGCTTTCCACCCCGCACTGTGTCCTGCGAAGATGAGGCTCGCTCGAGCGGGGCTCCTAGCACGTCGGAGGAGCGCTAGCACTGAGGACGCTGAGGACGCAAGCACAGTTCTCGCGGCTTGTTCTTCTTCTTTTTTTAATTCATTACTTTCCTCCCAAGAGATCATTTTAAATGTCTGTAAGTGCAGCCGCCTGACCTTATCGGGTATTGGGTGGACCCCAGGCACCTAGGCAAGTTTCCTTTTGTCTGCTCCTGCCGCACCCCAAGTTTCCACTTTGATGCCCGCGTGCTGACAGGGGCTAGGCGAAGGATCAATCAAGTTTCACTTAGTGACGTCCAGAAAAACAAGCTAAATTTAACTAGTCCACAGAGCGTGGTGGCGCACGCCTGTAATCTCAGCGCTCAGGAGGCTGAGGCAGGATTGTTGCGAGTTCGAGACTAGCCCAGGTACGAAGTGAGCTCAAGGTTAGCCTGAACTGTGTAGCAAAACCCTGTCTCAGAAAGAAAGAAAGAAAGAAAGAAAGAAAGAAAGAAAGAAAGAAAGAAAGAAAGAAAGTAAGTTAATGAGCCAATCGGGCCCAGAAAGAGGTGGCAAGATTGCCTTGAGTCCGCGGGACCGTGCCCTGCGCCGCGATGTGCGCCACGCACACTCACACTCGGTGTAAGACTGGCTGGCGGGTCCCCAGGCTGGCGGTCCCTCTACACACTCAGAGCCCTGCCTTCCCCAAAATTACAGCCACTCCGAGCGGCTCTGCCACCCCCCTTTCCTTGCAGGCAGCCGGGCCCGGGCGCCCCCCGCCCCCGCGCGCCGTGACTCCCTCAAGCGCAGCGCGTGTACCCTCGCCACGCCGCGCCCGGCACTGCAGCACTGGGGGAGGAGGCGGCGGCGGCGGAGGCGGAGGCCCGCAGCGAGCGAGCCCGGAGCCACTTTCCCGCCCCTCCTCTTGCCGCTGACACGCTCGCTCGGAGGAGTCACCACTCTGCGCTCCGCAGAAGAGAGCGGCAGACGGAGGCGGCGGGAGAAGGGAGCCTGAGCGGCGCCCAGAGGCTGACATCACTAGGGGCGAGGAGTCCCCGGCAGCTGGAGCGGTGAGTGAGGGGTCCCCGGCGGCGCTGAGTGAGGGGTGCGGCGGTGGCGGCGAGGCTCCGCGCCCCGCCGGATTTGCCTTCGGGACGCAAAGGCCGGGCGCTGCAGCTGGGGAACTTTTGTAGCCTGGCAGAGGAGCAACTTCGCCCGGCTTGGCCCGAGGAAAGCAGCTGCAGGTGCTTGGGGCTGCGGGCGGGTGGGAGCCCGAAAATCGGGGGAAAAGCAGCTGGAAGAGCCCCCAGTTCCCTGAGGGCAGGTACGAAAACGAGGGCACCCCAGCAGGATTCCTGAGACGCGCGGGGGCTGCATCCGCAGGGCCTCCCCACTTCTTTACTGGGGCCGGGGGCTCCCTGAGCTAGGGGAGTAGGATTCCACATCATCAGCCCCGACCTCGGGCGGGGTGCGGGACCCGAACGCGGGCCGCAGCAGTGGGTTCAACTTTTCGGCGGGGATCCCTCTGCAGACGTGCGGATGGCGGGAGGGGAGAGCAGGCGGAGCGGGCGCTGCAGGACCCGCAAAGAAACACGTGAATTTAACAACTCTTGCTCGTAAATCCCCAAAGCCCGGGTCTCCGAGCGCTGGGGAGCCGGGAGTCCCCGGGGCCGCGCTCCTTCCAGGAGCCTGCGCTGCTCCGCCACGCCTCGCCCGCCCTCCGCCAGAGCCCGCCGGACGCCTGCCGAGCGCGAGGGTGGAGGAGATCGAGGCGTGTGAACCGCGGGGAGCACCGACCCCTGCCCTGGCAGATAGACTCCGGGGAACCGGGGCGGAACGTCTCGGAGGCAGAAACCTAAGCCTGCCTGGCGCGGTCTTTCCCCGCGGCGCCCGGGGCGCGGGTCCCGGGTGTACTTTCCTCCTGTGTGTCGCGGGGGCGACTCTGGCCGGACTCCGGGGAACCGCCGAGTACAGGGATCTACTCCTCCAGGAGCAGCCGGCACCCCGCCGCGGACGCGCAATCCGGAGCGTGCACGTGGGCGTGCGGGGACCCGGGGGCGGCGCGCGGGGGCGGCGGCGGAGGAGGAGCTGAGTCACCGGCACTGGAGGTGCAGCCTGGACGGCGGGGCGGGGGGTGCTCGCGTCACCTGCTACGTGCGCGATCGGTGTGAACGCAGCCCCGTGAGGGGCGGGCGCAGGGCGGGCGAACGCGGGGCTCCGTCCGGGCGCGGGGGTGGGTGCGTGAGTCAGAGGAGCTCGGGTGATGGATGGCCCGGCGGACGGCGGCGACCCGGGGTGGCAGGCGCAAGGGGGGCGGGGGGGCTGCGGCGGCGGCGGCGGCGGGCAGGAAAGCCCCGCGGGCCCAGGCTGCTGCAGACCGGCGAGCCGGCGGCTCCGCAGTGCCGCAGTGCCGGGAGGGCGCCGCAGCGAGCGGGCGCTCCCCGGGGGACACGAGAGACCCGCGTCTTACACGGCCCCAGGACAGGGATGCCCGGCTGATCTCTTCTGGTTGGAGTCGCCCCCTGCCTACATAACTGATTGGCAGCGCGAAAAAGTAGTTTCAGTTTAATGCTCTTAGTCCAGGAGGAGAAAGGCGCGTGGATCTCTCCGGAATCCACGCGTTTTCCAGTAGCAACTTCCCAGAGACATCGTGCTTCTGGCAAGTTTTCATGTGAACGGTCCCGCACTGAGGTTTGTCAGATTCTGTAGCGACAGCCCATCCCGTCACCATTTTCCAGGATTTGGGACTGGAGGCCTCCAAATCGCTTGAGAGTGACTTAGAAAAGAGCCGCAGCGTCTTTTATAACATAGATGCCTGTTAAGCCGTTACCGATCTGCATTCGCTGATGGAACAATAAACCCGATCCATCTTGCATTCTTCTCTTTGAAGCTACTCTCTGGAAAACCAACGACAAAGGCTTTTCTGTTGGTTTCACCGAATGAGCTTCGGTCTAGTCTGCAGCAGAGGAGTGCCAAGGGGTGAGCTAGCACTGGAGGGCAGGAGACAAGCAGCCAGCACGGAACCCAGAGATGAAGATCCTGTGTCCCAGGCCCTCAGATGTGTTGTTATGCTGCTCTGAGCAAGTTCCCCTTCCTGTCCACACTCCACCACGGAAAGACATGAAAAAAATATCCCTTTCCAGCCTTTATTTACCTCACCGAGTTGTGGGGGCAGTCCACATGAATGGAAAATATCATGAGACCCATCCCTTTAAGGCACAAGAAAACAATTTCACCTTTAAAAATTATGGTTTTCTCTTTAATGGTCAGTGTCAACAAACGCAGACGCAGACTTTTCCTGACGCTCATATACAATCAAATGCCACTAGCTGATGTCTGGAGGGAGGGGAAAAAAAAGAAAAAAACCTCTGGATTGCATCTGAGTGTTTTTGGTGATGTAGTGGAGAAATCAAATTTATTTTTCATGACTCACTGACAATGAAAATAGCTTCTCTGGTCTGAGCCATAGACTGGCCTAAGAGCTTTTACGTAAGAATTCTTCTTATTATCCCTATCATATTCCCTAAGTGTGGAAGAGAATGGGATGTTTTTCCCAGCCTCAAGGAGATGGAGAAAAGGCCTCGTGAGCTATCTTGTAGTAGCATGTACCAGAAAATCCACATCTTACAATTAGAAATGTTAGCTCTTATTCTCACATAAGATGATATGTTTTATGAATTTAAAAACCTAATTTGTTAAGAATCGTTCTTAACTAGCACTTCCTGCTGCTATTCCTCTCCCCATTCCTCAAGGTAAATTTCTGTGGCATGAAAGCCAGAACGCCATTTTCAGTCTGAGTGGCTCTTCAGGGAAGCTGCAGCGCCCCAGAGATTCTGCCTTGCTGAGGCTTCTGTCAGACTCAGGTTCAAACCACGTGTCATAAGGCACAGAGCAGAGGTTGTCACTTAGGTCTGTTTGTAAACCTGTGAAAGGCAGCTCCCTAGCTACCTGCCCTTCTGGACACACTGCTAGTTGCTTTTCTTTGTGTTTTGCTCTTTTTAATCTCTTCCCTATTGAGCAACTAGAGTGAAATGTTGAAGTAGACTGAGATAGGAGCTTCTTTGCTTGAGATCGTTAAGAAGGACAGTGGGGTGGAGTTACTACTTAACTGTTTCTAAAAGTGTGTCTTCATAGGATGTGCAGACACCGTTTAATTTGCTCACAAGCAGTCTTGGAAGCCAGGCTGGTCAGCTGTTGTTGTGTCACGTGGCTTCCACTGTTGTGGCTAATTTGCACTGCTGTGGATTGGATGGCTTGGTCATTTCCAATTCTAATATTCTTTTCTTCTGAAAAGACAAAAATACACAGTGAGTTATAGTTTGAACTCGAACTTGGCTTGTACATGTAAGAAGTACTTTTCATTAACTTACGTTGAAATTTTCCATGGATATGCAGGCTCTGTTTTTGTAAATGGCCTGTTAGATTTTGTATTGTGTCATCAGAAGTATGAATGATATAAATTCTAATTAAAGCATGTTTAAAAATTCAAAGTTTTTCTATACTTTTAGACTTTATGAATTAAAACATTTTTAAAAGGCCAAACCTGAAAATAATGATTGCAGTATACCATAAAGCCAATAGGTCAATTTTGCACAATATTATAAGAGTTTTCTGTTGGCTAAAGCACAACAGATTTGCTCTATTTCTTCCCAGGAGACAGTAGGCAATGTGGATGGCTAGATGGACACTGATTGTAGGCTTCAGCCTTCCTACAACCTTGGGACCCCTGGCTGTTCAAGCGCACAATAAGATTTATGACAAATTAGAGCAAGAATGTTCTCTTGTCATACATCACTACCTGAAAATCCCATGAAGTAGTATCCTAGAACAGCTAAATAAACTAGTGGCTCTCCATCCTGTATATCATATGTCCCAGGCTTTTCCAGAGCTCCATGCTATACATTCGAGTTAATGGTTCCTTGTTTGGTCCCAGCATGGTGCCCGTCACCATGCTCTTCCAAGCAAGTTGGACATTATCTTTAGGGCCCACCCTGGCAGTGGTACTTGAACTAGACAGCACTGTAAGACCCAGAACGTGAACTTTCTAAGCTATGTTTCTATTAAATATTAAGTGGAAGAATCTTATTCTAGCTGAAAGACAAATTTAAAGATAACTAGCTTTTTTTGGTAAATATGGAAAGGTAAGGTAGGAAAAGTGTCCTGTACATTGTATCAAAGAAGAGAAAGACACAGGCAGAGGAAACATTTAAGTTGCAAGTTACTCCAGAGGGGTAATGATTGAGACCCTGGCATGATTTGCAAGACCCTAGTCACTGCTGTGACCTCATTTTGCATAATCCCCTAGCCACTTCCCTACCTGCAGCCCCCAAATGTCAGCTTTCATCCACCTGTCCCAGTCTCCCTACAGTCTATTAACTCCCTACATTTTTTGTATCTTGGTTCAGTTTTCCCTTTGTAGAGAAATCTCTAAACTTCCTTTGTGAAGTTTAGGTTACCTCTTCTAAAAAAGAGTACTTTGCCATAGAATGTTTTCAGAGAAAATACAATACAATCAGCTGAATTTGAATTCAGATAAACAATAAAACATTTTTTGGCATATGAAATGTGATCAAAAATTACAGTATATTTGTATTTTAAAAATTTATAACAGGGTCATGGACATAGCTCAGCAGTCTAAGTGCCTACCTAGGCAAGCACAAGGACCCAAGTTCGATCCCTGGTGCCACATGCCATGCCAGCCAGCCCTGCCCTGTGCATGCTAAGCCGGCCACCAAGACCAGGCATGGTGGTACACACCTGTAATCCCAGTCCTGGGGAGGCTGAAACAGGAGGATCACTGTGAGTCTGAGCTGCATAGTGAGACCCTGTACCAAATACATGAAAAAAAAATTACAGGGAAGAACACATTGCCATTGATTTCATTCAAAATACTCTCCTTCACTTCAAATACTCTCATCCCATTGTTCTTGCCACTGAGGCAGTTCTAGAAGTCCTCTTTCATATGTCTAGCTGCACTGTTATGGCTACCTTGATGTCCTGAATCAATTTAAAGTGTTTATCCTCCTGGTCATCAGAACCAGTGAAGAACCAAAAGTCGCACAGTGCCAGATCTGGTGAATCAGGTGGATAAGGACACACCATGGTGATTCATGAGCTTGCCTTTCCACTGGATGACACTCAGCAGCACTCACTGTATTGTTGATCCTACCTCAGAGTGGCACAAGAAAGGACTACAGAAATGCTTCAGAAAGTGGCAAGAGTTATTTGAAGAGGATGAATGGAAATGCATCCTTTACTGTAGTAATTTTTAAAAACTCAAGCATTTGGTATTTGTTTTGATCACTCCTTGTAAGTATGCCCTAAGAATTGCTTGAGACATTGTCCCAGTGCCTTTGGGCTACTATCACAAAATATTTCAGTCTGAGTCATTTACCGACAATAGCAATGCATGGCCCAGGGCTCTGGAAGGCCACAGCAATGTGTTAGCTTGGGCTGTGTCTGGCGTGGGCCTGTTCCTCACAGATATCAGCACGTGGATGGGAAGCCTGCAGCTTCTTTCACAAGCTGTTAATCCTACTTACGCAGCGGGTGTGCTCTCATGCCATACTTATTTCCCCAAAGGCCCAACCTCTTAAGACCATCATTTTGGGGATTAATTTCAAATAAAAACTGGAAGAGGCAGTGAGAACATCAGTATTCATCCATGGCAAGCCTACTAAGATGAAAACATTATTTGTTAGAGTTTTTTTTTAAATCTGAAATTTATTTGAACTGTAAAGTCATAGCGGGACCAGGGAGATAGCTCTGTGGCACAAGTGCCTGCCTGGCAAGTGCAAGGTC
>PVKN010034602.1:0-11781 GCA_004027915.1 Capromys pilorides
GTATGTAAATGAAGAATTCACTAGACGGGAGTGATTATGGTGTACACTGGATACTCTCACAATGTTTTCAAAATACTATATACACTTGAGTTATATAAAGATTTTAAACTTTGTGATAGCTGCTGCAGGATCATATAATGTGAAAGTTTAACCCATCATCTATTGTTTAAATGTATGGCATTTTAAATTTCAAACTGAAGACACATAATTATGATACTACATTTACTTACTGATTCTACTTGCCTGTAATATGGATAGAGAAGCCAATCTACATGGAAGTTATTAACGTAGACAATTTTGTATGAATTCTAAAGATATGCATCACCATTAAAAATTTTACTTCCTGAAGTCATAAACCTCTCTAGGCAGTCCATTTCCATGTACATTTAATTAAAATGTTGAGTAACACAACCAAAAAGCTATTTTAAAATAGAAATTTGTAAAATGTTCTCAAGAAGTTTAGAAGCCAAAAAGTACTTTCCAGAGTAATAAAGATCATGTGAAGGCACAAAATTTGACTATAAAAATATAGAATCATATTTCATCATATAATGACCTTTTTGCATTAGAAATTTATAGGGTTCTTCCATTTAAGCTATAAAAATGTGATACCTTTCAAACTTTCTTCCTTGCAATATTTTTTTTAGTATACTTACATTTAAATATAATAGAAAAGTTTTCACCTTGAAAAGTGTTGGTTCCATATTTTAAGTCTTATTGATATGTAAATACCACAAACAGCATTTACAGTTTCCCCCACACAATTACAAGTTACAGAAGACTTTTGCTTCAAATCCCTACCTCCCATGTTTATTGCTCCACGGGGACCCATATCACCCATTCTCATTTCCTGTTCTCTCTGTAAATAAACATAGTTGTCACAGTCAACCTATCAATATTATAACTTTTCACTTCCCATCTAAAATCAAAAAAGGAAACAGTAAATCTGAACATCACTTTCGATTTAAAAATTTTGAAAATTTCCACCATTTATTGCACTGAAAAGAATTTCGGTCTCTCAAACTTAATACACTATAAATACCTAAAACACTGGTCTACATTGTAAGATTATCCATCAGACAGGTTATATAAACTCTATCACGGATTATTTCTTAATGTTTCTATTTCTCCAAAGACATCAAAATTTCAAAGAAAAATCCACAGTAACAAGAAACATCAATTACTCTTGCTCTTAAATTACATAAATATTAAGACAAGATCACATATAATTTTCACTGCCCAAATATTAAAATTCATTCCTTCAGTAGTATCCTTCCACCCAAAGATTACACTAAATATATCAGTAAAGTCTTCCTTGGCATAAATTACTGAATTCTGACAAAAATCTGATTTTCCTGAACAATGATTTTATTTAAAACCTGAATGCCAGGGTGCCAATTTCTGAGACACAGATGTTCTTACAACAGTTAAAAAACTTTTGAAAGTTAATTACAGAAGCTACTTCCTAAGATCAATTTACTAAAAGGAATTCCATGTAACTTAACAAAACCTCAGGTAAAATTACTATGTAACTTTTACTTCCTTTATTTGTGCATACAGTGCAGGGGATAGAACTCATGGCCATGAATATGGTAGGCAAGTGTTTTACCACTAAGCTACATTCCTAGTCCCTTAATAACTTTCTAAAATTGCAATTTTTTCAGGTGAGGTCATAGTTCAGTTGGTATAATGCTTGCCAAAATTGTAACTACTATTTTGAAGGCAACTTTAAGTCTCAACTGTGTTAAAAGTACAGTACTCATAAGTAAAATTCTGAGGTCAACATAGCAATATTTAAATCTCAGGAGGCCAAAAATTAATTTTAAAGAAATTTACTAAAAACTAAATGCTCATTTACAATTCCATTTAATGATGTAAAACTCAAGTGAAACTACATCCAAACCTAGAAAGGAGTAGAAGTCTGTGATTGAAATACTGTATACTAAGAAAAAGAAACACTATATACTGGTCAACAAGCAGGAAATGACTTGAAAAGAAAAAAGAAAAAAAAAACTGTCCATTTTAGGGGCTGGGAAGATAGTTCGGCGGTCTAAGGATCTGCAGAGATAAAGAAAGAGAGAGAGACAGAGAGAGAGAGAGAAATCTTAAAACAAATTTTTAAAAACTGTCCATTTTAAACTAAATGGAGATGATTAAAAGGTAAAATTTAACAAAGCTATGTTACAATGTATTAAGTTGTGAAAAATTAAAACACTATGAAGATAAAATAAAAAGTTTAGTCACATCATTTACAAAACTTAAAATACCAAAACTACTTTCCTTCCTTCCTATCTTGCTGTCTTTTCATCCTTTTAAAACAGGGTTTTGCTATGCATGTTAGGCTGGCCTTGAACTCACTTTGGAGTGAAGGTTGACCTAGAAATCCCATGATTTCTTTGTCTCATCCCATGTGCCAGAATTATATGCATGTACTACCATAACTAGCTAATGCCAAATGTTTCTAAATGCTATTTTTTAAGTTTCCTAAAATATAAGTTTGTTTGTTCTCATAAAACTCTTGGCTACCAATAAATATTTTCTCCTTAGTACTGAGGATCGAATTCAGGGCCTCAGGCACAACAGCCAAGAGACTTATAGCACTGAAACTCACTTCTACCCTAAATTTTCTTTTTTTGGTCTTTTTTTTTTTTTTTCCTACAGGGTCTCACTACACAACAACTCATAGTGATCCAAGTGCCTCCCAAATGCTGGGATTACAGGCACATCCCACCACTTCCCTAAGCTGCCCTAAATTTTCTATCTTACATCCATTCATCACAACCACTGGCCCACCTATATCTATGTGATACAGAGGATAGCACCCAGGGCATTCACACTGAGTTACATTTCCTGTCCTTTGTTCATTTATTTTGAGACAAGTCTAAGTAAGTCAGGCTGGCCTCAAATGTGTGACTCTCCTGGCTCAGCCCCTTGAGTATCCAGGAATACATGTATGGACCATGACACAGGCATAGATGCTAATACTTACCTGCAATACCAGCTACATTATAAAAAAAGACTATTAATACAGCAATATATATTCATATTTTTAAATAATCATCACTAGTAACTCAACTAAACCAAGTTGCCATTTACTCATCACTTAGTACTCTACTAATTCCATGAACCATGTATCAAAGTTCACATTCTATTTAACAACAAGGAGTAAAATGTATGAAGCTCATGATGACTTCTGGGGAGACAGGGTTTAATTTAATTTTTCCTTTCAGATTCAAACTCATGAGACGTTACGGATTCAACATTTAATCACTAACCAAGGACACTCTGACTGTTTGAGACTCCAATTATCAAATATGACTGATAAACTCTAACGAACTATACAGGTATATGAGATTCATCAAGGCAAAGGGTTTAAAATTTCCTGTTTAGTGTTCATTTTTCAGGTATAAGTATCAGTGAAATAACAATGTTTAGTTTTATAATTCACAAAATGTTCTCATATTTAAATCTACTTTTGCCATTAAAAATTTTCATAGTAAACATTAATGCACTGAAGGTCACCCAAACAGAGTCATAGTAAAATTCCCTTGTAATGCTGTATGATAAAATGGTTCAATCTTAAAAGTATCTTTCCTTAGATGGGATATCAAAATGTCAATATTGCATAACACAGTATATCACAATCTTGAAACATCCAATATGTAATTTATAGAATTTTTTTTACCAAGGGGCTGGCGAGATGGTTCAGTGGTCTAAAACACCTGTGTAAGAAAACTTAGGAACTGGAAGGACCGCAGTTCAATCCCCAGCACCACATGCTGTGCCAGCCCCAGCCCCAGGGCAGACTGAGCCAGTCTTAATACATACATACATACATACATACATACATACATACATACATACAATAAATTTTAAAAAAAGAATTTTTTTACCAAACATACATATACCTACATTTATTGATGGTGACAGTATATTTAGAAAATTACTGTAATTGTATACATTTTACTCTTAAAAGATAGGCTATTTTATATAATTTTAAGAAAAAGCTTTTAGCTTTCAAGTCATTTCTTCACATTTGTTAATTTGCAAAAATTCAGTACTACATGCTTCTATTAAATGCAAAGGAGGCACATTATTAAGGTAATTTTATCAAATGAACAAATTTTGCTTTTTATACATCATTAATAAGAATCACTTAAACTGTTCAACTATGTGCCCATTCAGAAGCAATATAAAAGGCCATCACTTTTAGGAATAAGTTATAATAAATGATAAGTTAGAACCGGTTAATACAAAACTGAACAAATTCTAATTATGATTACCACAAATTAATGAGTACAGTTTAAACTGAAACAAGTCATTTGTAACCAATATCTTGAATACTGCAGTGCAATAAAGAGCTGTGATTAGAACCTTAGTTTTAAAAGACTGATTGATTCAACCTTATGATATATATTTATTTACTGCTACCCCATTTTAGAGATGATAAAACTGAAGAACATATACTAAATATCTTAAATCATATAAACAACAAGTGGTTGGATTGGCCTATAAAATGCTGCTAAGAGTTCATAAAATTACGGGGCCGGCGAGATGGTTCAGTGGTCTAAAGCGCCTGCTTAGGAGGGCTCAGGCAACTGCGGGGACTACAGTTCGATCCGCGGCACCACATGCTGCGCCAGCGCCACCACCAGGGCAGGCTGAGCCAGCCACAAAAATGAATAAATAAAGAAACAAACAAACACAACAAGCAAACAAATAAATAAATAAATAAATAAAAATTAAAAAAAAAAAAAAAAAAAAAAAGAGTTCATAAAATTTCTATCATCACAAAGTACCTTCAGCCAGGGAGATAGCTCAGTGGAGTAAGTGCTTGCCTGGCAAGCACAAGGTCCTGAGTTCAATCCCTGGTACCACAATAACAAAAGAAAAGTACCTTCATTCTTCAAGTACTAATTATAAATCAAGGAAGCACATTTAGTCTTTTATTTAAATATTAGCCATTGTATGTGAAAATAAAATTTTAAATTTTTAATTACAGGGTCTGGGAGATAGCTTGGCAGTCTAAGCACCTGCCTGGAAAATGCAAGGACCCAAGTTCGATTCCCAGTACCACACACTGTGTCCGTCCCAGAACCCCAGGAACGCCATGCTAGCAACTGAAACCAGGCATGGAGGCACACGCCTATAATCCCAGCACTGGGGACACTGAGACAGGAAGATCACTACAAGTCTGGGCTGTGTAGTGAGACCCTGTACCAAATAAATAAACAAATAAACAGATTAAAAAATAATAAAAATGAAAAAAATAATAATAAAAATGAAAACTTTCAATTGGGAATACACAGTTGAAACAGTAAAAACTGATTTTATTAAAACTATACTGTTTAATACACATTCTTTTAATATTTTCTAGGACAAAACAGGACATATAAATAAAGCAATTCTGATTCACTATAAAATATGATAGTTTTTTCAAAATACAAGTGCCAGAGACATACTCCTAGGGCATAGCACCTGCCTGGGAAGCACAGGGTCTGAATTTGATTCCCAGTACAAGCATACCCTCCAAAAAAATTTGTGGTATTTGACTGTATATTAAGACTCTTTTCTCATAAAATGAGACTTTCACTTGAGATACCACCATGTACCTGCTGATGTAATAACTTAACTGCCATTTTCTAATAAAATTATTAAGAAATGTGATTTCAAGAAAGGTAAGGTGGCACATGCCTATAAGTTAACTCTCAGGAGGCTGAGGCAGGAGGATCACAAGTTTGAATCCCACTAATGCAACTTAATGAGACTATCTCAAAGAAACAAAAGGTGCCAGGTATGGTGGTGCATATCCTGTAATCTCAGAACTCAGGAAGCTAGGGCAGAAGGATCATTGTGCGAGTTCAAGGCCAGCCTGAACTGCATAGTGGATATCCTGTCTCAAAAAGAAAAAAGAGGGGGCCGGCAAGATGGCTCAGTGGTCTAAAGCGCCTGCTTAGGAGGGCTCAGGCAACTGCAGGGACTGCAGTTCGATCCCCGGCACCACATGCTGCGCCAGCGCCACCACCAGGGCAGGCTGAGCCAGCCACAAAATGAATAAATAAAGAAACAAACAAACACAACAAGAAAACAAATAAATAAATAAATAAAATTTAAAAAAAAAGAAAAAAGAAACAAAGGGGAAAGAAGAAAAAAAGATTATTTTTCATTTTGCACAAGATGCTTTAACATGCAGGATAAACTCACACCTATGATTCACTAACTTTCTAATTAATACATGACATTACCAAATTACAAATAAATCCACCTAAAATTTAAGATAGATCATGAATTTTAATTCCAAAGTGTACTTTAAGAGACTACCATTGTATCAAACTACCTCTGCAATAACTGAGGTTACTAATATACTAGTCTATTATTTATCCATATAAAGCAGACCTTCTTCATGGATTTAGAGCAAGGAGTCTTTTTATAACACATGGAAATGCAAAAGCCAATACAGAAAGAACATTTTCTGAGACAAGCTAGTATTATGTCATTCAGGCTAGCCTTGAACTCACTATGTAGCTCAGCTAGCCTCACACTTAAGGTGATCCTCCTGCCTTAGCCCCAAGTGCTAGGATCACAGGTATGCAATGCCATGCCTGACAGGACAACTATTCTCTATAGAGCAAAACAATAAAAAAAAAAAAAAAAAATTTAAAAACACAAAAAAGAATACCATTTCTCCAACTATACTGAAGTGGATTAGTAAAGACATTTATATACATAAGGGCATTCTTCCACTAAATTTTCTTTAAATTTTCATTTAATTTCAATGTAGTAAATACTAATAGAAGTTTAAAAAAAAACCTCTATGTAGAGTCCTCAGCAGTGTAGAGGGTTTTTGTGTTTTGCAATTTTGGGAGGAGGAGGTTATCCACAAATCGAACTCAGGATCTTGTGCTTGCCAGACAGGCACTAAGCCACTGTGCTATATCCTCAGCAGTATAAAGGGATTTTAAAAGTCCAAAATGTTGAAACTATTTTAAAATTCCAGTCAAAGCCAAGTGAGCTGTTGCATACCTGCAATACCCATACTCAGGAAGTTTAGGTAAGATAAACATGCCACTAGTGGCAGCTAACTTTTAAAGAATAAGGATATTTTTGCTTTAATTCTTGGGAAATCAGTCTGTGACTTTAAATATAACTGTGCAGCATAAAGTAACACTTTCTGAAGGCAACAATTTTTTAAAAATTTCACACTACAGGTCCAGGAATATAACTCAGCAGCACAGTGACTGCCTGGCAAGCACAAAATCAGTTTGAGTCCCAGTACCCACCTACCAAAACTGTAATACACACACAAACAAAAATAAAGGATTATGGGAATGTTTAAACATTACAATACAACCAATGAACAAAAACTAGCTGAGTCAGAACAGCCATCTAAAGCAAAAAGTCTAGCAGGTATTTAAATCTAAGTTTTTCTTTGAATGAGTGAAGTTTTATTGGCCACAATCAACACTTCGTTACTCAGAAAGACCCCTGATCATGTTTGCTGACTAGAGTTTTTAAACTTCTCTAGTAATAGCCATGTGCTATTTACATTCCATATTTCAAAAACACAAATCCTAAAAGTAATACTAAATATTTAAGTCTACTTTAAAACTACGTAGTTCTGAAAAAATAAGTCCTGGCAAGTAAAAAAGCTTAACCTTTTAATGTTCCTAAAAATAAAATTTAAAACATCACATCTACCATTTTAAAACATATGGCATATCACTTGTTTCACTAAAGAAACAATCTAACAAACACGAAGAGTATTAAACAATTAGTCAAACTTTCATGAGAAAGATGAAATAAAAACTGTGAGCATCCAGAAATACTAACAAGGGAACAAAAATTAACTGTATGAAAATTTAATAGGCATTTTTAAAAATCAAGTGTGCCGGACCATGGTGGCACACACCTGTAGTCCCAGCACTTGGACAACTGGTGCAAGTTCGAGACCAACCTGGGCTACAAAAAGTGAGTTCAAGATCAGCCTAAACTGCATAGCAAGGCCTTGTCTCAAAAAGACAAAAAAATTGGGCTGGTGAGATGGTTCAGCAGTCTAAAGCACTTGCTTAGGAAAGCTTAGGCAACCACAGGGACCACAGTTCAATTCCCGGCACCACATGCTGCGCCAGTTCCACCCCCAGGGCAGGCTGAGTCAGCCATAAAAGAAAGACAAAAAAAGAAGAAAAAAATAAAAACTAAAATAAAAAAATCAAGTGACTAGCCCACTGTCAGAAAACCATTCATTCATTTAAAAAAAAAAAAGCCATTCATTCATTCATTCATTCATTTAAAAGTCTTAGGACTAAGGAGATATCTCCATGGCACAAGTGCCTGCCTGGCAAGTGTAAGATCGTGAGTTTGAACCCAGGTCCCCCCCCAAAAAAAAAAGAAAAAAAAAAGGGGGGGGGGTGTTGAGGGATAAAAGTCTTCTATGTGGAGCCTGCAAGATGGGTCAACGGTCTAAAGCACCTGCTTAGGCAACCACAGGGACCGTGGTTTGATCCCTGGCAACACATGCTGAGCCAACAGGCTGAGCTGGCCATAATATATCAAAAAAAAAAAAAAAAGCAAAAAGTCTTAATATGTATCAGCAAATTAATCTTTTATGCTAAAATTAATTTGTTTTTGGGCTAAGGCTGTAGCTCCATGAGACTACTTTCCTACCATGTACAAAGCCTAAGGTTCAAACCCCAGCATCTCTCTCCCCCCTCCCTCACTCCCTCCCTTCTCTTTCTCTAACACACACACACACACACACACACACACACACACACACACACGAGCACACAGTCACATAAACCCAAATGTTTTAAAATTGACAAGGATTAGACTGGGCATGGTGGCATGCACCTGCAGCCCCAGTTCGTAGGAGGCTATCAACAGGTGCATCACTATAAGTTTGACCTAGTAGTGAGACCCTCAACATCCTGTCCCCTAGACCCTTCCCTAAAATATTAATTAAAATAAAATAAAATTGAGAAGGATTTATTTTTTTCCTGCTGGCTCAGGCTTCCTTAAGGGTGGGACTGGAGATCGAACCAACATCCCCTGTGCCTGACTGAGACTGCCAGTGAAAGTGCTTAAGCCACTGAGCTAATCTGAAAGCACTGAAAAATTGAAAAAGGGGGGTCTTGGGAAATAGCTCATTAGAATAAGTGCTTGCTTGGCAAGCACAAGGGCCTGAGTTCAATCCCCTATTCCTCAAAAAAAAAAAAAAAAAAAGAAAGAAAGAAAGAAAAATTGAAAAAGACGACCAGGGATATAGTTCAGCAGCATAAGTGCCTGGCTGAGCACAAGGACCCAAAATTGGCAACCTAAACAATGGACAAAACTGGTAAAGCTTAACATCTGTAATGCAGGTAATTAAAAAGAATTTCCAAAATCTTACATAAGAGAAAAATGTATTAATATTACATAAACTAAGTCTTTTCTATATTTCAAAATATCTCCCATGAATATTGGAGGAAATATAATTTAATTTTGACTTTTTTCTTTGATTTGGTTGAATGGTTTCATTTTAAGACAGGTTCTCATTATGTAGTTCAGGTTGGTCTTGAACTCAGGGAGATCCTCCTGCCTCAGGCTACAAGTGCTGGGGGTCACAAGTATGCAGCCTCTCTATTTTTTCATTCTCAAAATGGAAATTTACATCACACGTCATTAAGAAATATTAAAGTACAACAGCATTGCATAATTTGATGGCCAAGATCTAAAACACTAATACCACGCACTCTGGCAAGGATATAGATAAGACAGTGACTGAACCTTTTAGAGCACTCACTGACATCAAACAGCCAGCTGCAGCACAAATGCAATAGGTTTCTCACCACAGATGCAGAACAACAGGAACAGGAATCTTCATTTACTGTTAGTGGGAATGCAAACTGGTAAAGCTACTCTGGAAGACAGCCTGGCAGTTTCAAATAACACGAAATATACTCTTACCATATGATTCTGCACTGTTCTCCTTGCTTTTTTCTAAAAAGAGTTGAAAAATGCCCAAATAAAAATGGCATGTGAATGTTTGTAAGAACTTTAATTGTAACTGTTAAACATAAAATCAAGATATTCCTCAGTAGATAAACTCTATGTCCCAACAAAAGAATATAATTCAGTGGTTTAAAAATAAATAACCGCATGCTACAGCCGCTGAGCCAGCAACCAGGTATGGTGGCACATGCCTATAATCCAGAGGGTGACAACAGGAGGAACGCTAAGAGTCCAAGCTGCACAGTGAGACCCTGTACCAAATACATAAAAATGTAGGGAGGGAAAAAGCCATTAAATTTTTTGGGAGGGGTAGGGATACCAGGAATTAAACTCGGGATCATACTCTTGCCAGGCAAGCACTTGTGCTGTTCAGTCACATATGGCAATATGGGGAAATTTAAAGGCATACTGATAGGTAAAAAAAACCTACTGACAAAAGGCTATATTCTGTCTCAGAAAAATGAACTTGAGACAGTTTTGAATTTTGGAACAGTAATTACCTTCCCAGTGGACAAAAGGGAGGAACGATAAAGGAGACCACAAAGGCTTTTTTTTTTTTTTTTTGTCTTTTTGAGACAAGGTCTCATTATGCAATTCAGGCTAGCCTTGAGCTCACTTTTATAGCCCAGGCTGGTCTCAAATTCATATTGAACCTCCTGCTCAGCCTCCCACGTGCTGGGATTATAGGCATGCGCTACCACTTAAGATCACTGAAAAGGTAGCAAGATAGCTCAGCAGACTAAGAGCCTGCTTAGGCAAACACCGGGACCAAGGTTCAATCCTGGGCACCACATGTCCTGCCAGCCCTGTTTCCAGACTCCCTGAGCCAGCCACAAAGACTGGGCATGCTGGCACACATTTGTAATCCCAGTGCTGGGGAGGCTGAAAACAGGAGGATCACTAGGAGTCTGAGCTGCATAGTGAGGCCCTGTACCAAATACATTAAAAAGAACAAAAGATTGCTGAATATACAACCCCAGGAATGTCAACTGAGGACTTCTGGCTCATTATTATTTAAGGGTCACTATGATACATGATTTTCACCGTGGAAAAGGCCCTGAACATGAGAAAGACTTTCTACACTTCCCATCAATCTAAAACTGCTCTAAATAACAATTCTACAAAGGGATGGAAAAAGGAAGAGAATGAGCTAGACAGTGGTACAGCATGTGTTTTGCAGTTGTAAGGCTCCGGGTTTGATCCCCAGGACAGACAGAAAAAGGTAGGTAGCAATAAAATTTTAAAATATTCAAACAAGTCAGGCATGATGAAACACATGTCTAATCCAGCTCTCCAAGAGACTCTGGCAGAAAGATTACAAGTTCAAGACCGTCCTGGGCAGCTCAATGAGACAGGGTTGTGCTGAAAAGCTGAGGCCATCAACAGTATATTTTTAAAAATCTACTTGAGGTAATAAAAGGAAAAGACTGGATGTGCCTGTCAAATTTAAATGAATATGCAACAAAACTCATGACTGCTTAATAGAATAATTTTGTGATATTGAATTAAACATAATTATATATAACCTAACATACAATTAAGACAAAAAGGAATACATTTTACATAAACAAATACTGAAACAAACAGCTGGAAATTTAATGCACTTTAATGAAGATATTTTCAAGATTATTACATCAACTATCACGACAAATTCTAAGAAAATGCTTTTAAAACTTAGAATTGTCTGGTAATAATTATTGGTCAAGTGTAGTTATCTTCGCCTAAATTCCTAAAGGAATAAACTACAAAGAAAACAATGGTGACAGAATATTACAGAAGCTAATACTGGTA
>PVKN010034603.1:0-11782 GCA_004027915.1 Capromys pilorides
AAAAAAAAAAAAAAAAAAAAAAAAAAAAAAAAAAAAAAAAAAAGAAAAGGAAAAACAAGATCTGGGATACAGCTCAATGTGAAAATTGTGGATTAAAACTCCATTGCTGCAAAACAAACAAACAAACAGCACTTAAGTTCCCTTTGTTCTTAAATCTTACTATTCCATAGTAGGGCTCCTGTTCAATAGAGGAAACAAAGCTAAAAACCCTAAAGGAAAAGCTCAGCTTCTGATATCTCTAGCTACAGCATATAATAAAAACAGCCAGCTTCCTAGCAAGATTGAAAGGGAAAAACTGTACAAGAGAAACCGTTCTTGTTAAAACTTTGTTCTTTTTTAAAAAAAACTTTATTTTATTTATATTATGGCTGGCTCAGCCTGCCCTGGGGTGGGGCTAGTGCAGCATTTGGTGCTGGGGATTGAATCATGGTCCCTGTGGTTGCCTAAGGTTGCCTAAGTAGGCACTCTACACTGCTGAGCTATCTCGCTGGCCAAAACTTTGTTCTTTTGAAACTACCTAGCTTCATAATTGCTTCATAGTTTTTAAATTACTTTCTTGACTCCTGTAACCATGACAGTGTGATCAAACATACAGTATGATACAGTATGCATGCTTATACCACTGTACAAAGCTTCATAAACTGATGACCATTAATTTCCACTTATAACCAATAATCTCACCCTGCTAGCTAATCAGAAGAACTTTCAGGCTGTTCCGTCTTACTTTTGTACCTCCCCTTGTGCATCACATAAAATCCCTAGACCACCAGAGATCAGGGCCTGATATTCTGGGAATGATCCTGACCAGTGACCATTGAGGTAAATAAATCTGCCTTCAAACCCTGGGTGCTATTTTGATTTTTCTGTTTATTATTGCAAGATAAATATGAAATATCACAGAAGATGTTTTGGTCTTGAATCTTTTCACCTAGTACATAATGTCTGGCTTTCAACAAAAAAAGATAAGGCTTTGTAAAAGACAAAGTATACTGAGGAGATTAAAGCAAGAATCGATACCAGACTCAGACATGGCAGAGATGCTGGAATAATCAAAGTGTGGATTTAAAGAACTATGACTGATGTGTAATGCAAAAATAAAGGAAACTCTAGGAACACTAATAAAACTGAAGCACAAATTTTGGGTTCGTGAGTAGACTGACACCAAGGAGTGTCAGTGCACTGTGTATACCCACAGACGCTTCCAAGGAAAAATAATGAAAAAGCCCACCCAGGACATCCATGAACTGTAGGATAATTTCAAAAGTCATAATACATACATATTAGAAATATCAAAGAAGAAATAGAAAAGGTACAGAGAAATATTTAAATTAATAATTTCCAAGATTTTTCCATAATTAATGATAAATATTGAGGGCTGGGGAGATAGCTTAGCAGTCTAAGTACCCACCTGGCAAGTGCAAGGACCTGGGTTTGATCCCTGGTACCACATGCCATGCTGGTCCTACCCCAGCCTGCCGAGTTGGCCATTGAGACCAGGTGTAGTGGCACATGCCTGGAATCCCACTGCTGGGAAGGCTGAAATAGGAGGATTACTGCATATCAAGACTCTCTACCAAATGCATAGTTTTTTAAAAAAGAAAAATAAATATCAAATTATAGGTTTTCAACAGTGTCACAGCACAGAGACAGGCAGAAGAAAAAAAGGAAAGGGGCTTTATTAGTTTTGAGGACATGGAGAGAATCTGGGGATGATTAGGAATTCTCTGGATTGAAACAAAGGGAGGCCGAGGCTTTTATGGTCTTTTGCCAGGGGTGGAGTTTGAAGGGAATGTTTAGATGTACCTAAGGGGCTGATTGGGGTGATAGGAAAAGTGAAAGGAAATTGCACCCTGGGCTGAGTTGGAGAAAAAGTGGGAAGGTGGTCTCTGGGAAGACAAGCTGTTGTTTTGAGGGCTTCAGCCATGTTAGATGACCGCCACAATAATTCAGCAATTCATTCTAGGGCCATAATCTATCATCAAACAGATTCAGGAAGCTCAGAGAATGTCAAACATATGAAAAATTTACACTTAAACATATTATATTCAAACTGTAGAAATCAAGGAAAATCTTGAAAAAGGTCAGAAGAGAAAAACACTGTCTACGAAGCAGCAAGAATAAAAACCAATTTGATCTAGTGATCTAGCATGGTAGTGATACGGGGGAATGAAACTCCCAGACTGAAAGATACCTGGGCCAATTTTGTGTTCTCTAAAACTGAGGAATGAATTTTAGAGATGACAGAGATTAAGAACAGAATATATTTATTAGGGGAAAGAAAGCTCCTACCCAAGAGAGGGACAGAAGGGAACCCCAAGCGAATTGCCCAGAAAGCTGTATTTTCCAGAGATTTTACAGAGTAAAACCATGAGGTGAGGCAGTCTAAAACAAAACACGGGAACTTGTTAGGTGACCATGAGATGGGGCAAAACTATGGTCAACCAAGAAGATCGTAAGCACAATCTCTCAGAAAAAATTGATCAAATCCAGGACCAAATGGGGAAGCAGGTAATGTAATGCAATGCAAGCGGGCATGATTACAGAAGAGGGGCTTTTCCTATAGGGGGCTGGGTTAGTGACTTCCAGGTGTCCTTAAGGTGAGAGCCTCATTTAGAATATCAATCCTGAGGGGCCCAGAGAGAGAGCTCAGAGGTATAGGCACCGAACTGGCAAGTACAAGCACCTGAGTTCAATCCCCGGCCCCAAATGCCATCATGGCCCCAAATGCCGTCTTGGTTGCAGATACCCTAGGGTGCCCACCATGCAAGGAAAAGAACAAAACAAAACAGGACATCAATCCTGGATGTCCCTCTGAAGGGAGGTATGTTGCTGCATTTGTTTACTCTTTTGTCTTGAGGTCTGGCTCACAGCAGGGGTCTGTCTCTTTCAAAATTGCAAAAGCATCTTGTCTTCCATACCACCTCGTTGAGGGCCTAGCCCTGTCTGACTGCCCATAATATTTCTGTCAAACTCAGCTGCCTGCAACTATGCACCTGTAATCCCAACCCTTGGAAGGCTGCAGCAGGAGGATTTCTGTGTAGGAGAAGGTCAGCCTGGGCTACATAGTGAGTTCAAGTTCAGACTTAACTATGTAGCAAGATCTGATCTCAAAAACAAAGTCATTTCTTTTCAGAAACCATACAAGAAAAAAAAGTGGAGCCAAGTATTGAGTATCCAGGACATTTATTTTTGAAAATTATTTTTGCAAAATGAAAGAGAATTAACAAGTTTTACAAGCAGTAATTAAGGATATTTGTTGTTAGTTGAACTACTTCTAAGAGATATTAAAACTCTTTAAAAAGAGGAAAATTATATAGGTCATAAATTCAAATGTACACGGAGAGAGAGTAGGAGTAAATGAAGATGAAATAAATCTTTTCTTTTTCTTACTGAACTGACAGATAACAATTTGCTAGAAAACAATGGCAAGATGGTAACTCATGATTATAATTTATGAGTAAATTAAATGAATGTCAATAATATTATAAGAGACAAAGGGAGGAATTAGAATTTGGGCTACCTGTGAAGAGGTATAGTGCTTTTGAAGGAAAACTTAAAAAAAGTTCAGTGTGTGGTACACATACCTGTAACTCCAGCTACTCAGAAAGTGGAGGAAGAAAAATTGCAAGTCAAGGTTATCCTGTACATTTTAGCAAGACCTGTCTCTAAACAAAATTGAAAAAGTCTAGCACTTGTCTAGCACATGTGAAGACTTAAAAAAAAAGGATTACTTGTTCATTATATATATTTTAGGGAAGGGTTTACTGGTTGTTCAGGATCTCATTACTATGTAGTGATCTGCCTGTTTACAGCCTCCCAAGAGCTGGAATTATAGGCGTGTGCCACCATGCCCAGTTCAATTGTCCTTTTAGCATGCTCCGGGGGTGGTCCTGGCACAGCAGGCCCTGGGATGAAAACCCTGGCCCCTGTGCCTGCTTGCAGGTGCTTTAATCTGCTGAGCTATTTGGCCAGCCCCGCCAAAAAAGTATTACTTGTAAATATACTGTATATTGCAAATTTGAGAAAAACCAGACCCTCCTTTTCTCTCTGCTTCCTGGTCACCATGACATGAGAAGCTGTCCTCTGCTTTCCATTCTGTATGTGTCCGTGAGTCAACAACTACAGACTGAAACTGTGAGCTGAACTAAACCTCCTCTAAGTTCCATATGTTGGGTATTGTGCCTTAGAAAACGACTGAGACACTTACCAATGATGTGTGTTCTAGTGTATTGTACTTTACCCATTTGGTGGGCTATGTTAAAATGAGAATCACTACCTGCATTTGAAGCTAAGATATACTGTTGTAGGGTGCCTCCTGAAGATGAAGCTGAAGGTATTATAGACAGCTAAGTTAGGTAGACATCAGAATTACGGCTGGAGTAAATCAATGATTGCACGAGGCTTTAGGGGAACAACTAGATGTAAACCATAACAAGAGGAAAGGCCAGAAGTTTGTAAAAGCAAGGAATGTGGATCATCTAAGGGAAACTGCAAAGAGGGAGCAGAACCAGCCTAAGAGAGAAACCATAGAGTTACCACCAAGAGTGCCATAGGAATGGAGCCATGTAAGGCTTTTGGAGCTCACAACTCAGTGCAGACTGCTTCAGATGTTCCAGTTGAGCTGTGGGATTTAATGTTTGCCCTGCTGGATTTTGGACTTGTGTCAGTCCCAGTGTTTTGTATTCCCCTGTTGTTTACAACTTTTGGCATGGTAATGTTTATCTTGTGCCTTTGAATGTTGGATCTGTTTAACTTTTCTTTTGTACAGGAGTTCACAGTTAAGAGTTTGCCTTGGATCTTGGAGAAGGACTTGGGACTTGGACTTTTCAGCAATGCTGAAACTGTTGGGACTTTGGCAACTCTTTGAGATGGACTAAAATGTCTTTTGCACAAAGGGATGTGCATGAGACTTTGGGGGTCCAGGGGCAGAATGTTATCGTTTGTGTCTATTTGTCCCCTGAAAGCCTCATGCAGTCAAGGGGTGGGGACTTCTAGAGTTTGAGACTAACTCATGATCCACTGGGATTATGTGTTTTAGTACTTCTGGGTGCTGAGCATGGTTTGGTCTGAATGCATTATAAGAGAGACAGAGAAACAGACTCTCTGTTGCTATTGTTACTGCACCACCGCCAGGAACCTCTGGCCTCTGCCATGTGCCTCTCTGCCTTGGATCCAGCTGAGTGTAGACTGAAACCTCCAGTAACTGTGGGCTAAATAAACCTTTCTTTCCTTCATTTTGGGTGTCAGGTATTTGTCCCAGCAATGAGAGAAGAGTAACTGAGACAGGTGGTTAACCAGAACATCTGGACCCTTATTCACATCCTTCCTCAAAATGCCTTTATTATTTCAAAGTACCTTTGCCAAACTTATAATGCTATAGATTGTGGTCTGACTCATGTTGTGATTTAGTAGTATAAATTAACAATGACAAAAGATTCCCAGTGGCCACCCCCTGGAAACCCCTTCTAGAAATCAAGACAATCCTACTTCTTTTCAGTGAAGCTCTACTGACTTCCTTTTTATCATTAACTAAGGCCATTGGTACAATTTATTTTTATTTTAGGAAAGGGTCTACAGGGTGTTCAGGGTTTTATTACTAGATCAGATTCATAGTGATCTATCTATTTACAGCCTCCCAAGAGCTGGGATTACAGGGATGCACCATGACGCCCAGTTTCAGTTGCCCTCTCAGTGTGCCCCTAGAGTGGGGCTGGCATGGCAGGCCTGGGGATTGAACCTCCGGCCCCTGCACCTGCTTGCAGGTGCCTTTAATCTGCTGAGCTATTTGGCCGGCTCAGTACAATTGAAATACACATAATGATTATATTCATCATATGAAATTTCTACCTTACATGATGTATTTTTTTTTTTGATCTTTTTGAGACTGGGTCTTGCTATGCAGTTCAGGGTGGCCTTGAGTTCTCTTTTGTAGCCCAGGCTGGTCTCAGACTCACATCGATCCTCCTGCCTCAGCCTCCCAAGTTCTGAGATTAGAGGCGTGTGCCACCACACCTGGCTACATGATATATCTTGTTTCTTATTTTTTCCCCATTCCCCTGCACTCTCTTCTACCCCTCTTATTTACAAAAGCTTTGTTTCCATTTGGTCTTTATCTTCTTGTTTTTTTTTTCCCTTTTTCCTTCCTTTTTTTCCTCCTTAACTTTCTTTTCACCTCTTCCAATTTGAATATTTTCTTCCTATTTTACAATATCTGTTGTGCATTTCGGTTCTTATTTACACGTTCAGTTTCTCACATCTGAAAAACAATGTGGTGCTTACATCTTTGTGTCCTATTTATTACAGTTAAGAGTATGGTCTCATGGTGCATCCATCTACCTAGAAATGTTTTAAGTTTATTTCTCTTTATGGCAGAGTAGTACTCCACTGTATAAAAACCCCACATCTTTATTCATTTATCAGTTGACAGGCATTTGGCTTGTTTCTAAGATTTAGCATTACAGACTCTGTTGTTATAAACATTGATGTGCATATACCACTGTCATATGATGCTTTCAGTTCTTTTGTGGTGATACCAAGGAGAATAGCTAGGTCAAATGGAATCTGTAGTCCTAGTTTTGTGAACAACCTACACATTGATTTCCACAGTGATTGCAAAAGTCTACAGTCCCACAAATAGTGAAGAAGTGTTCCTTTTCCCCACAGCCTCACCAGCATTCATTATTTCTGGTGTTAGATGCAATCTCAGTGTTTTAATTTGCATCTATTGAATGACCAGTGATGTCGAACACTTTTTTCATGTATTTATTGGCCATTTATACTTCTTCATCTGAGAAGTGTGTATTCAACTCAGATGCCCATTTCTGGATTGAGTCTTTAAGTTTGGGGGGAGATATCTTATATTTTTTTGTTCTTTATAGATTCTAGTATTAGTCCTTTGGCTGAGGAACAATTTGTAACAATTTTTTTCCCATTCTGTGGTCTGTCTTTTTACTGTGTTGATGATTTCTCTTGCTGTGCAGAAGTTTTTTTTTTTTTTTTTTAATAAGAGGAGATTAAAGCGATGCTCAAAGTAAAGGACTAGAGCTCTTCCAAAATGAACCACAGCCAACATCAACAACAAAAGAGGCCCTGAGCTCCCCCTCCAGTGAGAACAGCCAAGTTCATCGGGAAAGCCAACACAACAAGTTCCTCTAGCAGAGGAACTGTCAGCTCCCCAACAGCTTCTCAACAGCTTCTAAATGGTTTCTCCTTCAGTTTTGCCTTTTTTGTTGCCACTAACAACCCTCAGGTGGGACTCCCACACCCAGCGCCATGCTGGTTCAGTTCAGGTGGGTGTGACCAATTGACGAAAAGTTGTCAGTCCACCACATGTTCTTTCACTTTCGTTTTAGAGTTGGAGAAGTAGCAACATTAGGCATTTCTAATGCCTACTAGAAATCTAAATTTCTTGTAGATTTTAGGAGTGAATCTGTTAGAACCTTGGCTTTTCTTTGTTGATCAGTTTTCAATTACATTTTCAGTTTCCTGAACTGATACTGGTTTCTTTAGAATTTTTATATCCTCTTGATTTAGCTTTGTTAATTAATATGTATCTACAAATCTATCTATTTTTTAATTTTGCATCCTGTTAAAATACAAGTTTTTAGGGGCTGGCAAGATGGCTCAGCAGTCTAAAGCGCCTGCTTAGGCAAGCTTAGGCAACTGCAGGGACTGTGGTTGGATCCCTGGCACCATGTGCTATGCCAGCCCCACCCCCAGGGCACACTGAGCCGGCCATAATAAAATACAAGTTTCTAAAGTAGGTATAGGGGCTAGGGAGATAGCTCCATGGCACAAGTGCCTGCCTGGCAAGTGCAAGGTCATGAGTTTGAACCCCAGTCCTGAAAAAAAAATAAGGTAGGTATAGATGATCATCTTGATTTCCATAGGATCTGTTGTTGTTTACCCTTTTCATTCCCAAATGAATGGATTTGACCCTTTGTTTTCCTTTTTTGATAAGATCGGTTAGGGTTTGAAAATTTTATTTATTCTCTCCAAGAACCAACTATTTTATTCATTGATCTTTTGTATTGTTTTCGTGGTCTTAATTGCATTAGTTTTTGCTCTGATTTTTTTTTTAAACTTTACTTATATTATGGTCAGCTCAGCCTGCCCTGGGGGTGAGGCTGGCACAGCAAATGGTGCTGGGGATCGAACTGTGGTCCCTGCAGTTGCCTAAGCTTGCCTAAGCAGGTGCTTTAGACCACTGAGCCATCTCTTCAGCCCCTTGATCTGATTTTTATAATTTCTTCTCTCATAAAAAGTTTAGGTTTGGCTTGTTCTTTTGCTAGAAGTTCGAGGTTCAGCATTAGGCCATTTATTTGAGTTCACTCTGTTTTCCTGATATGGGTAGTCATAGATGTAAATTTCCCTCATAAAGACTGGGCATGGAGAGTGCACCTCTAATCCCAGCACTTAGGAGGCTATAAACAGGAGAACCATTACGAGTCCAATCTACATAGTGAGACTCTGAACACCCTGTAGACCCTACCCTAAAGAGAAAAAGAAAAAAAATTTCCCTCATAAGACTACTTTCATTGTGTCCCATAAGTTGTGGAATGTTGTATTGGCATTATTATTTATTGTAGAAATTATCTAATTTCTTCTTTAATTTCATCTGTGATCCTTTGGTTGTTCAGCAGGGTGCTATTTCATTGCCACGTTTTTGTGAGGTTCTCGTGGTTTCTTTTGCCATTGATTTCCAATTTCAGTGTAATGTGGGATAATTTCAATTCTTCTATATTTCCTAAAGCATATTTTTTGAACTAGCATGTGATCTGTTTAGGAAAATGTACCACATTCAGCTGGGAAGAATGTGTATTTTGATGTTGTGGTGTAGAACACTCTGTAGACATCTGTTAAGTCCATTTGTTTACATGTTTGGTTAATTTCTGATAGTTCTTTTTTGATTTTATGTCTAATTTATATATTTATCATACTGGAGTATTGGTATCCTCTATTATTATTGTGTTAGTGCTTATTTGATTTTTCATGTCCACTATTATTTGTTTTCTATGGTTAAGTGTACCTTTATTTGTTGCATATATATTTATGATTGTTATCTTTTCCTCTTGAAGTTTGCCCTTTACAAATATGTAGAATTAGGTATTTATCTGTCTTAATCTGTCTTCACCTGAAATGCACTTAATTTGTAAATGGACTGGCTACCTCTGCTTTTTTTCTACGTTCCTGTCACATGGAGTATTGCTTTCCATTCTTTAACTTTCAGTCTATGAATTCTTTTTTGAGTTAAATGTGTTTTTTGTATATGCATATTGTTGGATCTTTCTTCTTGATTAATTTTGCCAGTCTGTTTCTTTTGATTGGTGAATTGAGATAATTTACATGGATATTTATAACTGATATGTATTGATTTATCATTGTCACATTATTTTTCTGTTGTTGGCTCTCTTTCCTCCCCCTCTCTTTAATGGCTTGCCTTTCCTGGTATTTTCATTCTATTGGGGTTCATAATTCTCATTATCCCTTTCTAGAATAACCTTCCAACATAGTGCAATGCTGGAGGATCACTACAAGTTTGAGCTGTGCAGAGAGATCCTGCAGACCTTGTACTAAAATACATAAAAAGATAATACTAATAAAGGCTGAATAACAGTACCACATTAAAAAGAAATCTGCAGTAGGGTTAATGCTGCACGCAGGACTGATCTCAGCCACTTTTTAGGGTAAATCTGATGCTATGATGGGACCAGAGATGGGCTCTTGGAGGGCTGACCAGCCTGGGATGCAGTCCCTGCCTGGTCTGGCAGGCACCTGATCTTACATACCCATAAGGCCTCCCTGACCTCACACCTGTTATTGTCACCTAAAACCTGTGCTGCCTTTACTGTCATGAACCCAGTGTCTAGGAAGAAAATGCTCTGCCTGGGCTACTGCCACATATATGTAAGCAATATGCACTGTACTTCCAGCTCAGAAGTGCTGCATGACCTCCAAGTGGCTCAACTTCTGTGGGCCAAGGCTGTTAGAAAGGAGTAATGCCTAGTTCCTGGCATACAGTAGGTGCCACATACGTTAAAATAAAAATATGTGCTCAGAAAATGGCATCCAAGACTGGCAGACCTTCTAGAAGGACTTATTGTTTTCACTTGTTCCATCTTGACCAGGACCTGACCTTACTCCGAAACCAGATGGGTGGGGACAGAAAATTGAGTGCCCCTTCCTCTTTCCCCAACTCAGGTCTTTGCACCTCTCCCACTTCAGAACAAAGGTGGTGGGCCTTTCTAGCTTCTGAGCTCACTGGGGACATAGATGGTCCAACAGTCAGGATGACAATGCCCATGAACTTCATTTTTCCTGGAGTGGGATGGGCCACTGGCAACCACAGTGGGGTACACAGGAGACAGACAGACCAGGAAGGACCTTGGCATTGAGCTGTGGTAGGAAGCATGGAGAGGGGCTTCACTAATGGCCACACTATCTTACACAGGGCCAGGGTTGTGTTGCCTGGGAGGAGTTCCCCACTTCCAAGTCCCTATACCTAATTCTTAGCCTGACCATAAAACTGACTCTGTTATGGGAAGAAACTTTTCCACACTTCATGCATACAAATGTGTGAGTCTTATCCCTAAATATGTAATTATTAGCTATGGGGGGTATACATGCATGATTTTTCCCTAAACCTTTAAAGCAACAAAGGTATCTTAGGACATAGAAAGCACTAACCTTATAAAAATAGCAGTCTAGACATATAAACTTTTAAAAATTCATTAAGGAACTGAAAAACGTAACACCAAAAGAATCAAGCAGCCCAGTCAGTAAATGGACAAATGACTTGAAAAAGGCACTTCTCAAAAGAAGTACAAATAACTATTAAGTATGTGAAAGACAGTCAACAGCTTAGCCATTAGGGAAACACAAATCAGAACTGTGCAGAGATTTCCTTTCGCTTTAGTCAGAACAGGTGTTATCAAGAATGCAAAAACAATAAATGCTGAGTATGTGGGGGAAGAACTTTTTTGCACTGCTAGTGGAAATGTAAGTCAGTAAAGCCATTATGGAAATCAGTATGGATGTTGTTTAGAAAGGTAGGAATAGAGATGCTATTTGATCCAGCTTGGTGACCCTTGGCATCCAAAGGAACCAGCATATTGTAGGCAGAGCTGTACAGCCGTGTTCATTGCAGCACAATTCATAATAGCAAAGCTATAGAACCAGACTAAGTACCTACTCTCGGTTGTCAAACTCAGTTGGTTGCAAATTCATGTTTAAACACCAAAAAGTTTAAGAACTGAACACAATTTTTCCACAAGAATTAATGGAAAATCAAATAATTTTTTTTTCTTTTTTTCTTTTTGGAACTGGGGATCAAACTCAGGACCTTGCACTTGCCAGGCAGGCACTTGTGTCCCTGAGCCATCTCCCTGGCCCCTGTAACTTGTTTTTAAGCCCCCCAAATTACTTACAAATCGTTTTTCCAGGACTTCAACGAACTTTGCACTTATTTTTGTAATGCTTTTGTTTGGTTTTCCTCTTAGCTTTACTACCGGTATCACTTTCTTTGGAGCTATAGTTTCAATGTTTTATGTGAACACAGCACAGTAATGAGCGCTTTAACACATCAACACTAGCACTATATATTATCTGAGTCAGAGTGGCGCTTAGGGTGATGTGTCATCGCTTTGTATCACTGCATTTCTCACTCTCGGCCTATACAGGTTTTTCAAGTTGAACTTTTGGTTTATCAAGCAAAGTTACAAACAACAGACCCTCCCACCCCCCACCCCCCCCCCAACTTTGCAATTTGAGTAGTGGAAAGCTT
>PVKN010034604.1:0-11801 GCA_004027915.1 Capromys pilorides
TTTTCCCTCCAGATTTTCACTAGCTCCCCCCTACTGATCGCCTAAGTGTCAGGTACTAGCCTCCTGCTTCTCATGTACTTTCTCAGCTTATGTGTGTTAAAACTTGCAAGCTCGAAATACCAGCCCAAGGGGAGGCCAGGGCATGGTAGGAGAGTAGATACAATCCAAGTATGCCAGGGTATGTGTAGAAATGTCACAGTGAAACCCACTAGCTTGTGTAATTAATATGCATTAATAACTATAATTTGAAAAGGTAAATATTAACTCCTTTTAGCGAAAGTAAAAACTGACAGCAAAGCACTTTGTAATTTGTTCAAGATCACAAATTCTTTTACCTGGGAAAATGTTTTCTATGCAACTCAAATCCATTCTAGGTCTCTCTTGCCTCTCTTCAGCATGCTGCTACTTTTCAGCTGTTCCTTATTCTCCACCTCGTAACACAGCCTCAAGTTGCCGGCCTCAGCTGCAGGGGTTGAGTGTGCTAACAAACTTGCTGCATACTGGAATCTACTCAGAGATGCCTTTCTCCCTTATTTGACCCAAAGAAAGAAAAAAAAGTGAGTTGTAGTACTTGGTATTGTATTTAGAAGGGGAAAGAGAGCTTTCTAGAGAGTAAGATTAGGAAGTGTGCCCGAATGATAATCCCAGCACCAAAAAAATCAATCCAGACAGGAAGAGTCAGAGAGGACACTGGGCTTTCAATGGCCTTGGATGAATAGAAAGTATTTGGATAGGAGAGATGAATAGAGAAAGCACTCCTGGTGGGAGCAAAGGACTGAAGTAAATAACTGGAAGAAGAAAGAGAGGTTAAATGGCTTGATTAGCTGGTGCAGAGGGCATTATATAAAATATATTATACAAAATAATGATAATAAAAAATTAGAAATTATGCAGAATTTCACTAAACAAAATAATAGGAATTTGACAGTATTTGTTGTATTGCATAGTGTTGTCTTCAAATTAGTTATATAGATGACTGGATTGAAAATACTCATCACCTGGGGAGATAGCTCAGCAGCATAAGTGCCTGCCTACCAAGTGCAAGGTTCTGAGTTTGATCCCTAGTACTGCAAAAGAAAGAAGAAAGAAAGAAAGAAAGAAAGAAAGAAAGAACTCTTTAATCTAAGATATAATTCATGAGAAATCTCTTCAATCTCAGCAATTCTGTGCCAATTCTTTACTGATTTAACCCTTAGAATGCTAAGACACCTCACAATTCCCATATTATCATGATGAAAATATGTACATCCCACAACCTAGCTCTGAAAGCATTGCCCATAATGCCCTCTGCACCAGCTCATCAAGCCACTTAACCTCTCTTCCTTCTTCCTCCAATTATTTACTTCAGTCCTTTGCTCCCACCAGGAGTGCTGTCTCTACTCATCTCTCCTATCCAAATACTTTCTATTCATCCAAGGCCGTTTAAAAAAGCAAAAAAATTAAAAATAAATAAAAAATAAAAATAAGAAAGAGTAATCTCAGTACTAGGCTGGAGCTAGTCTACTGAAAGAAGGCAGGAGGAAGGCACTCAGTGTGAAATGTGGGAGTCAAGGGCAGGCACTACATTAAGGAAAACCCCCAATGGCATCAGGTAGCCTTCTGTACCCTCCAGAGGCAATTGGCTGGATATCTGGGGCTGCAGCCTCACTTCCCTCTGTGCCCCACAGCACTATGAATAAGCTGGTCTCAAGGGCAGATAATTCTCCTTGTAATGGAAATGAAGCAAAAGGCGAAAGAAATACTGCAGGGTGGCTGAGTGTTTTTCCTATTATCTGTAAGCTGTGGATAAGGTCAGACACACAGGGACAGTTGCTGTCAGTATCCACAACTCTGTGTCAAGAGAGCCTAATGGAGGCTGACCATTTCATTTGAACATGTGATGAGATAATCCTATCAGGCTCATACCCAACGTTACCCCCCTCCAGTCAATACAGTAACTGCACTGAACTACGAAGGGCCAGTGCTGCCCAACAGTCTCTCCCCTCCCCACTGAGAGAGGGCTTCTTGGTCCCCAACTCTGAGGTCTAAGAACTCCCCACAGAGGTGGGAGTCACCTGCTGCTAGCTACCACCAGGGTATGGGAGCGTCCCAGGTGTTGGGTCGGTCCTGTGGCTGACTTACAACATCTGTAATGCCCAAGGCAGAAGCAATACTTGCTAGGAGAAGGGTTACTGTCTATCAGGCTGCAGCATAAACTCCAGTTGATGAGGCTTTGGGGGTTAGGTAAATTGAGTGAGAATTGGATCTCTGTGCTCTGAGACCATCACAGACAGGTGATCCCCAGAGAATGATCTGTGAGAAGCCCAAAGACACAAGCCCATAGGAGGGTCACTTTGGTATCCCTGCCACAGTGACATCAGTGCTGGCTGGAACATCTGCAAACAGCAACAGAGGAGGGACAGCTTCTTTCAATAGCCAAGGAGAGCTCAAGAAAGAACCTCATGGATCTGTGCTCCAACTACTTGGAAAAAGTAGTTCTCCAAGAGGGACAGAGACAAGGGATATAAAACTATAATTGTGTCATGCACCACCCCAAGAAATACTGTAGAAGAGATTAAAATTTTAGATTTTTTCACTAATGAATAAGTGCTTCACGTAAGGTAGCATTACTAAAAGTGATGGAATCTAGCTAAGATGTTTTTATAAGATCTGCCAATAGGAGATCAGTTACACAAAAATAAGATATTATCATTTCATGGTCTAAATTCCTGCTAATTGTGACTTCCCAATCAACTGATAATGCTAGTTGTCCTCTGCCTTCTTCATTGCATACCTTCTTATTTTTATGGTAGAAATATACTTGCTGCATTCTGTAGTCATACAGTATTAAATTTCTCATACTTTGGTTAGACATTCATCTGCATCTTCTAGAATTTGATATGTACTTTTCTCTGCAGCTTCCTGTAAAAAGAGAGTGCACCAACCAGTACCAGTGGTACTAGCATTTAGTTTGTGTATCTTAAATACATTGGTGTCCTCTTTCATTTATTGATCTTCTGTGAGTCTTCTAAGCATAGGACCGTGTGAGACAATGGACATATATGGGCTGTGTTTGTGTCTCTGAGTCTTAAAATACGACTGCTTTAGCAAGGTTGTAGCTCAGTGGTACAAGCGCCTGCATGGCAAGTGCAAGGTCCTGAATTCAACTCACAGTACCAAAAAAAATGAAGGAAGGAAGGAAGGAAGGAAGGAAGGAAGGAAGGAAGGAAGAAAGAAAGAAAGAAAGAAAGAAAGAAAGAAAGAAAGAAAGTAAGAAAGAAAGAAAAACATTGACATAAAATAAGGCTGCTTCGCTTTGTCTCTTGACCCAAGTTCAGCCCATGCCCCTCTGTGGAGTTCAGCGTGGCATCAAGCACCCTTGAGATGCATTTATCATGCATTCGTAGACTTCAGTGTGCAGATACAGGAAAGAAACACAAAGCTGGAAGCTGGAGCAAATCAGGAAGACTTTAAAGGTCTGATAGGTAGTGTCTCCTTTGGGGTGGCAGAAAGGGCAGCTCTTGTATCCCAGCTCCTAGCCAAGCATTTTAGATGCTGGCCCTCACTGGGTCTAGACCCAGTGTTCTCACTGATCACTCTTCTAGTCCATCATAGAAATGCACTTGCTGCATTCTGGAGGGTCAGCACGTCCTTAAAGAGAAGACTGTGCATGTTCAAGAAGAGATAGCCCCCCCCCCCCAAGCTTGGTCAGATGCAGAGGACAAGCTGGTCTCCTTTCCCAAATGTCACTATCTGTGTTTGTGTTGGTGTGGCTCAGGCTGTGGCTGCAGCTAACTGACCTCACACACTTTCCCAGCCCTTCTTACCTGACACTGTCTGGCTATTTCAGTCACTTCCTGTTTCTGATGGTTGTTGGCCAGACCCTAAGTTATGAGAAAGTCAGAGCTTCTTCGGCTGAAGAGTGAGGGGCCTGTCCTGCCTAGAAGAGAGCACTTAGAGAAAGACGTGGTTGCCCCTGGTTCCAGCTTGGGAGCATGTAATTGGATCCTCCATCCCTGGAGATTATGGTCTCCTTGAAGATCAGGGCCAAGTTGAGGCCCCTGGGGCTGATTCTCCCACAGCTCCTGTTATTGGCACTCATGCTGAATATTTTTTGTTCCTGTGCTCCCTGGACACAGCATCTAGGGACAAGGGGGCTCCACTTAGTGCACAGATTTGCTTGCTATTGTACACTCAACTTTGAGCTTGTCATCCTATGTGAATATTCATTAATAAAAGTTTATTTGGGGAATAGGTATGGTAGTGTATGCCATGAGTTCAAGGCCAGCTTGAATCACACAATGAGACCCTATCTCAAAAAAAAAAAACATTCATTCATTCATTCATTAAAAATTTTAAAAGTTTACTTTGGGCTTGAGAACCAAAAAGAACACAATAACTTAGTCCCTTGGTGCCATCACCTGTCCATGCTGCAGTTAACAAAACCTTCCAAGACTCTGTGAGCCAAGTGAGTTATCACCTTCTCTGTGTTACTCCAGGATTCAGAGGGTCTCTGTCAAAGGACAGGCTCACAGAACATTCTTCCCACAGGCTGTCAAACCCCAGCGTTCACCCCCCAATAGTTTGCTGAAATTCTGATCCTTCAACAGTTTCCCCAGAACAGTCTCCTCCTAGAAAAAAACAACCGTGATGTTTCTCCAACAAAAAAACAATCTTGATCTGGCCAGATAGCTCAGCACAATAAAGCACCTGCTTAAGGTGCAGGGACTGGTGTTCGATGCCCAACCCCAGGGTGCCCTGAGATGTCAAGACTGGGCCTGGTGGTACATGCCTATAATCCCAGCACCTGGGAGGCTGAAAACAGGTGGATCACTATTAGTTCAATCTGTGTAGTGAGACCCTGTAGATCCTGTACTAAAATACATTAAAACACACATACACACACACACACACACACACATACACACACACACACACGCACATGCAATCTTTCTGGGGATTGCAAAGATAGTATGAATTCAACATAAAAAAGATCTGAAGCAACAGAATGGGATCCAAAAGTCCCTAGCTATGGGACTGGAGAGATAGCTCAGTAGAATAAGTGCTTGCCTGGCAAGCACAAGGGCTTGAGTACAATCCCCAGTCCTGGGGAAAACAGAAGTCCCTGGCTATTGATAGCTTTTTGGTCTGTAACTTAGGCATTTTCATAGTTTCACGGTGAGGGGTAGGGTTGTCTACCCCTCAGGAGTGGCCTATTTACATCCTCTATAAACTCCTGTTTACATCTTTTGATAGAGAGGAAAGACCACAGTTTCTTTCCTTAAAAAGCAACTCCTACCTGGATTCTTGATCTGGGACTTGGTCTTTTTCCTGCCTTGAGATTTAAACTGAAATAAAAATTATTTTTATGTCTCAAACTCAACAGCTTTCAGCCTAGAATTCCTGGATCTCTATACGTTGACTGCAGATCCTGGGGCTTCTCATGTAACAGGAAATGCCCCCCTACTCAGTAAACTCCAGTTTGTTAGTTGCCTGGGTCATGGTTCCTGCTCCAGATCCAGTTCTTCCTGTCTCCTAGAAATGGCTGGTTGCTGTGATGCACACTGTATAAACCAACCCCCATTGGACAAGCCATTCTGCCTCTGTACTTTCTGCTTGCTTGTGCTACAAGTGTCCTAGACCACCAGGGCACTGACCACTAGTTCAGGGCCTGATAGTCTAGGGATGATTCTGATTGGTGCTCACTGACATAAATAAATCAGCCACCAAATGTTGGGTGTTGTGTCAGTGTTTCTGGTGCATCAGCCAAGAAGACTGACCATGCTGACCTCTTTGGTCACCAGTCATGGCCCTCATGGAAGGAGCAAAGACCTCTCCAGGGCCTGACAGGAAAGTGTGCTCTCAAGATTTATCAAGACCCCTAGGAGGGCTAGAGGAGGATTCCTGGCTCCCTACTCAAATGGTTCACATTGGACCCCAAAGGAAGGAGAATGCTGCCAGCTTGTCTGTCTGTCTACATGCCTGTCTGCCTGATTAATTCCAATGAGACCCCTGTGGGCACCCCGCTTCATCAGTCTGACAGTCCTACTGAGTTTGAACAGAAGAAGAGCTTTGTCACTTATTGTTAGTTAAGGCCACTCTCAAGGAAGGTCGACTGGAATGTTTAACCTTCTCTGTGAGCACGTCCATGTGTGAGGTAAGCTTTGTGCAGGCATGAGTTATTGTGCCGCTGGCTGAGTGCTGCTGAATGAATGTGCAATTGAGTGATCCGGACAGTGTACGCAATAGGCCGCTCTGTCTGTGCACCAAGATTAGGAAGCACTGGTCATGGTGACTAAATTGAGCCCTAACCTGCAGTTCAATGGTCATTGACTTATGGCACAACAGCAGCCTTGCACCCTCCTTAGGTAACTCACACCTAAGCCTTGCAAAGTACATGACCAGCCTGGCATCTGAATGGCCTTTCTCTGAGGGGCACCCCCCGCCCATCTGCTGCACCATCATTCAAGGGTATACAGCATACACTGTAAGAAGACAGAATGGGAACTAACTAGTTAGAACCCTCTATCAATGATGTTGCTGCCTAAAGTGACCCCAAGTGCAGTGTGAGGTGCCATCTAAGTTCCTCAGAGCAGGCAGGCTGCCATGTGCTCACAGAGAAGGTCCATGTGTGAGGTAAGCTTTGTGCAGGCATGAGTTATTGTGTTGCTGGCTGAGTCTGCTATTAATGAACCGACAGTATATGTCAAATGTTACTGTGCTTTAAGTACTAAATATAATTTAAACATGATATTTTAAATAGTGCAGATTCAAACAAAATGAAACTGAATACGGAAACATACCTAATACAAGGTTAACCACTGATTGGCATAAAGAGATTATCACCCAGGCAGTGGCTCTGTATTCACCATTTCTGGTGACTTTATGAACATATCTACCCCAAATAAGGAAAATTGATTGTGTTAGTGACAGATGGCGAAATAAAGGCATGGAGACCTTAAACAGAAAGCCCAGAGTCACACAAGAGCTAAGTAGTATTGCTGGGATCTGAACTCATGGCAGTTTAACTCTACAGCCTAAGGCTCCTCCCACACTACATCCTTCTGTCTTGGATACAATAAGAAGATTCTGGGAGTCATGTTTTTCTGAAGGTCTGGGTTGAGGGTGGGAATCAGTATGCCCTAGAATAGAATATATTTGTATAAGTCCCAGTCTCTTGAGGAGCTATGGTCTCCTAAGATGTCACATTGATCATACAGTCTCTGAGGAACATGGTTGGGGGATCAGAGTTTCTTCATAATGCTAGAGTGTCCTGATGGATGGTCAGAATTTTTGTGTAGCATTTAAGTATCTTGGGGCAATCAAATGTACCACAGTTAGGTGTTTTGCTGTCAGTCCAAGTCAAATGCAAGGTTAAGGGTGCCCACAGAGTTCTGGGTGCTTTTGGAAGTCACAGTATTTACTGGGTAGAGAGAAAGGTAGCTGTGTCTTGGTTCTGTACTTCTCAACCTTAAGGTTGTTATGAACTGAGCATTTGTGTTTCCCTGCCCCGAATGGGCAGGTTGATGTTTATCTCCACTGGGATAGTGTTTGAAAGGTGCCTTTGTGAGTTAGTTCAGATTAGGCCTGATCTCAAAAGTAAGCCCCAAGGTGGGATTATTGTTCTTCTAAAAAAGGAACAGAGAGCCCAAAGCCAGTTCCCTCTTTACCACGGGGTGATATAGGGAGTTAACCATTGACAAGCCAGGAAGAGAGGCCTCAGCCCAGAAGCTGTCCAGCTTCTTGATCCTGGACCCCTTGGAACAGCTCCAGAACAACAACAACAAAAAAAATAAAAAATAAAAAATAAACAAACAAGGATGGTTTAAGCCACCCAGTGTGTGGCATCTCTGACTAAGACAAATGTGTACTCAGTTCTCCTGGGCTCTTAACAGTAGGATGGAGGCATACTCTGAGATATGAATTTCTAACAGGTTCCTGCATGGTGCTGCTGCTGCTCTGCAGATCCTACTGGAAGCATCCAGGGCCTACTAGGCAAGGATACTTCCTCTCTGCAGTTGCCAGGGTGTTTCTGAAGGACATATGTGGGAAGTCAGCATGGCCCTGGGGTCAGATCATTCTAGTTAATGTGTCACTGGTTCAACAGGCCTCATGGAAGAGGGCAGGAATCTCCCAGTAGAGGTGGAATGTTCTGGATAACATCCTCCTTAAGATTCATTGTGTCCTGGAGAGTATCACGATTTAGGGAATCATGGTGTCCTGAGGACACCAGATGTGTTTACAGGTTACATGCAACCTCAAGAGACAGCACATGACATAGCTGTCCCAACTGGTCAGAGACTTTACACTTCCCAGGTGTCCTGGATGAATCTAGATATTAGGATATTCTGAGAATGTCAGGTTATTGCAGACTGGGTCCTGAGGTTTGGGTGGGTCAGAATAAACCTGGAGTTAAGATGCTCTTGAGAATCATGGTTTCCTAAAGGTCTGGGTGACCTTGAAAAGTCATGGTGTCCCAGGAATTATGGATGGAAGAAGAGATGGTTTTGGAGGAAGGCAATCTGAGAGTATGTGAGAAGTTACAGAGCCTGGAAGAGCACCCTATGGACTGCATTCAGGTTGTCCTGGGAGGGCTGCTCATGCAGTCATGAGTTGACATTGTATCTGGGAGAACATTCACTGTAGGTTTCTGGTTTTGGTTTCCTGGAAACAAATCCTAGGGTGTCACCTACATGCTGAAATGGCAAGAAGGTTGTGCTTCTGGCTCCCAGCTAGTCCCTTTTTCATCCCCCTTCCCACAGTGGGGTCCGAAAGACGGGAGACTTAGGAGGCATGCATTTCCCCTCCTTCCCCTGTCTGTTCCCAGGAGAGGATTTGACAGGACAAAAGAATCTGGTCCCTTGGGAACCCGAGCTCTTGGCCCCAGTCCCCTGGACCCTCTGACTGAACACCTTCCCTTATCCGGCTTGGGATCCTCTCCTGAGCAAGGGGCTCTGGTGACCAAGTAGTGATTGGATGGGCCCAGGGGTGACTGCAAGGATTGGGGCGAGGGGTGGAGTGGGAAAGTAGGTAGCTGCCAGAGAAGAGCGGGCACCTGACAGGGAGAAGGGGCAGAGAGGAAGTGTAGAGAAGAACAGTGAAAGAGGTGAAGTTGAGACAGTGAGAATAAGAAGAAACTCCAGAAAAGAGTGGGGAGTTAGGGGGGAAAAACTAGGAAAAAAAAAAAAAAAAGGAGACAGGAGAGAGTGAAGAAGACAGAGAGCTGTCTACACCTATAGCTACACATTCATACACACACACACACACACACACACACACAGGCTCAGAAACAAGGATAAACAGAAGGAAGAGAGAAATTGTAGAAGGGACCAACAGAAACACAGAAAGACTGGTGTGGTGTCTGAGGCCACCAGAGACTGCACTGTCTGTGGTCCTGGTGCTAGCCATGGAAGCCGAAGGGAGGACCCCACACGGTAAGCCCAAGAAGGGGCGAGCATGCAGCAGCCTCTGGCCTGAGCAGTGCCCTTGGGCTGGGCCTCTGCCCTCCACTGGAGGTGAGTACACCCAGGGAGATGGGTTACCTGAGGAGCACAGGTGTGGGGCTCAGTGCCTAGTCTTCTCCGGGTGTGGCTCACCTTGAGCAAGACTATGGGAAAAAACAAAGCATCTTAGCTCACTAAGGCCAGGGCAACCTGGGGAAGCACAGAAAATCTCTAGTAGCTCCTGTGCTTTACAGATTGGGAGTGGGGCCTGGGGAGGGGGCACCCACCTGGGGTCTCCCTGCACTCCTAAGGCTCAGTGCACTCAGGCATTACTCCTCTGAGGGACCCTCAGGGTCAGAGCTGTGGGCCAGGGAGAGCAGTTCCATGTATGTCTGTCCCCAGGATGGACACAGAGCAGGGTGGCAGCCACACCCACAGGTCACCCAGGAGTTAGGCACCAGGGCTCCAGACACCCCTTTTCTTTGTGTGCACCTTCCCAGGTGTTTCCTCTGCCCACCCTGCTCCTTTCCCCATGGCAGCTTTCAGGCTAATTAGTGTGGGGGCTTAGTGAGCCCGAGGGAGGAGAGGTGCACCTTTCCCACGAGCTCAAGTTCCTGCAGCCTGGTGGCCCAGCCAGGGCAGGGTTGGAGGACAGGACACGGAGTGCACATGTGGGGAGAGGGTGCACGAGCGCAGAGCAGGGCCAGGCAGGGTGAGGTCCTCTGCAGGGGACAGGAGCCCTGCAGAGCACACAGGCAACTCTAGCGCTTTGGGGTGGGCCACGCAGGAGCTCGGAGTGAAAGGCACAGGGAGAGAGGCCTGCAGTGGCGAGTCAGCGTCCTCTGGAGGCGAAGCATGGGTGCCCCGGCTGGGAAGCAGGCTCAAGGGGTGACCCAGCTGGCTTGAGGGGACTCTAGGCAAAGTGGAGATGAGGCTGAGCAGTGTGCAGGTCGCAGGTGTGAAAGCAGAAGCGTCACTGTGGAAACAGGAGAGCCAGGTGGGGCGCAGAGGGGCGCAGCAGCTCACCACGGTCAGCGACCCTCCTGACACACCCGTCTGCCCCTCCTCCCCAGTCCCGGGCGTTCAGCCTCCCAGAGGGCTGCTGGGGGCCGGAGTGGGGAGGCCCGGGCTCTCTCTCCCCCGACAGGGAGGACAGCGGGGTGTCCCGCACTCGCGCCGCCGGCACCGCACCACCTTCAGCCAGGCGCAGCTGGAGCAGCTGGAGTCGGCCTTCAGCAGCAGCCAGTACCCTGACATCTGGGCCCGAGAGGGTCTCGCCCGGGATACAGGGCTCAGCGAAGCCAGAATCCAGGTGATGCCCCGATCCTCCAGCTCAGGGAAGAAAAGCAGCCTTCTTTGGTGCTGGGAACTTGCCTGGTTCAAATCATCACGCGCTTTCCGATCCTAAGCTAAGTGTTCACGGGAACGCAGGCCTGGTCCAACTGAGCTTCACCGCACCCTGCACATCGTCTGGGTGTGACTTCAGCTCTAAGCTGGTCTACCTGGAATTGGAACAGCTTCGCCCAGCCCCTATTGTGGACATGGAGTCCACAAGAAACACAGCCCCACTGTGCGTGCGTGCGCGGACCTCATCCTCATCCCCGCACAGCCCTCCCAGCAACCAGCCCCAGTCTCTCGACCGCCAGCTGGCGACCCTCAGTGTAGCCCTGCCCTGAAGCCAGCCTTGTCTGCAACAGTTACACCTACATACAGTCTTCATTTCTAAACCCAAGGCCAGGGCAATTTCCCATACCTGAGAGCAAAAATGCCGCTGTATCACATTCATCCCTTTCTTATTGGAATGTGACCTTTCTTACTTGCCCCAAGCTGTAGCAACTGGGCGAATTTAGATGCAGGTTGGGGTACAGATACAGGTCTCACTGTCGCAAGCCGGGCTCAGCCAGGGGCGCGGCTATGCCTGGGCCGCCTTTCCCTGGAGGAGGAGGCTGCATGCGACAGCCGCACCTCTGGGTTGCCGGAACCTGAGGTGCTGTTCCCCTTCCTCAGGTCTGGTTCCAGAACCGCAGAGCTAAGCAGCGGAAGCAAGAGCGATCACTGCTTCAGCCCCTGGCCCGCTTGCCTCCAGCGACCTTCCCCTCAGGGCTCTTGCCCGAGTCTGCGGCGTGTCCCTACTACGCGGCGGCCGCTCCACCTGGGACTTGCTTCCCGCACCCCCACAGCCACGCCCTCCCCTCCCAGCCCCCCGCGGGTGGCGCGTTAGTACTGCCCCCGCAGCCGCAGCCGGAGGACTGGTACCCCGCCCTGCCCCCACCCGCCGCCGCTCACCTGCCCTGCCCCCCACCCCCAGCCCTGCTCCCGTTCAGCCTTGAGACGCCCAGGACCTGGAACTAAGGTCAGACGGGTACCAGTGAGAGGTCA
>PVKN010034605.1:0-11797 GCA_004027915.1 Capromys pilorides
GTAAAAGGCTTAAATCAACAGCTTCCAACATTGCCAGTTTTACCAATAACCCACTGCAACTATCGAACATTGGATTATGTATACAACTACTTTCTCTTAATTCAATGAGAAGAAATTTGGTTGTACCAATAATGATTTGAAAAATTATAACATCTACACTCTGTGCTCTGTATAACTAATAGGAGGACAACAATATGCATTGTATCCAATATTGAAATGTACTACTAATGTGTTTTGAAACCGTCACATTGTTATTTGTTATTAAAAGTAATTTAAAAAATGAAAATGAGGTCCCAAAATAAGGGATATGTTTCTTGTGGGAAATACCTCCAACCCCGACTTAAGACTATCAGAGCACAGAAACATGGCTAAAAAGGAGAGATCCTGGAGTGCCTGTCTGTGTGGAAGTCTTGGCTGGCTCCTACCAGGCACATGACCTTGAGACAAGTTGCTAATCCACCCAGTGCCCCATTTTTCTCACACATAAAATGAGGAGAGAAATAATATTTCCCAGCATTGCTAGGCAGGAGGTCTAATGAGCTAATCTTTAGAAAAGAATTTAGTGCAAAAATAGAGTAGGAAAACTGGTCTTACCCAGAGGTAAGGTAACCGAAAAATTGCTTCCTTGCTAAGTTGATTTACTCCTTTAGAAAGTTACCCACTTGAGGCCAGAAAAAATAGTTTAATGATTTCAGCACCTGCCTAGCAAGTGTAAGGTCCTGAGTTCAATCCCTGGCACCAAGACAAAGAAAAATGAGACTTGCATAATAGCAAGTTGCCCATTTAAGCTTGCCACACCTTTATAACTGAGTCTGTCTTAATGCTTTCAAAGTTGCTCACTCCAATCTTTTGATTATTATTACCATTAAAGAGAAACTTACAAAGACTCTGTGCCTATTGTACAGTTGGGTGATTCAGGCCTTTAAAAATGAGAATTACAGGAAAATTGGAGCTTCGGCAATATTTTCAGTCTCTTATTACTGCACTATCCAGACCTTTAAATCAGCATTGCATAAAAGAGGTTGTGAGCCCCAAGAAAGTGGAAGCCACATCTTCTTTGTCTTTGATCCCTCATTGCTAAGTGCTTAATAAATAGTTCATGAATAAATAGCTCATTCTATTTTGGGTCATATTTTTACATATTTGCTTGATGTAAATGAAGCTATGAATCACACTGAGATATGCCTGCACATGTACACATACATGTTCATATTTTTATTATTTTATAGAAGACAAAAAAGAATGGAAGGGACCAAAATGGAGACAGTGGACAGAGCTGGACAAGACTTATCTACTCCCAGTTCTCCCCATACAAATAAGCAGGCTTCTAAAGACATATTTTCCCATAGATAGGACAAAGAGCTACATAATTTATTTCCTAATTTCTGCAGTGACTTTACAAATTAACATTATAAAATTTTCACCTAATGTTTGTAATACTTATTTCTAGTCCACAAAAATGCTGATAATACTAACTAAAATGTATCAGGGAGCAAAATCCCCTAAGCGCCCCTACATGGTGACATGGCCACAGGAAAGAAGTCGAACAACATAATTACACCAGACTTAATCCTCCTGTGTATGAGCCAAGGCCCCCTGACTGTTCCCTGGAGGCATAGAAAATTCCTTTCTGGTTATTCCCTGAAACTCTTGCTGGCAAAGGGGAAATCACAAGAGATAATTTGTCTTTCTACAACTTGCAAATAAAGTTGTTGCAAAGAAGTCACAAATACACTGTTGACTTTATATTCATTTTCTTCTTTGGCTACCTCCGGTAACCCAGATGCTACATGAGACTTTTAATTAAACAAAACACTACTGAAGGCAGGTTAGAACCAGTAGTTTTCAAAATGTGTTATCTTATAGGAGGGGAAAAAATTCTAAGTGACAGAATATTATGTGGAATTTCACCAGTGATGATCACAAAATTTCAATAGGCTTAAGGGGTTATCATTTATAATTTGTTCTTTCATCCCAAACTTTAAGAATACAAGAAGAATTTTAGCAAAAAGTTAGAGTGAAGTTTAAGTTTAGGTCTTTTATGTAATCAGAAAGCCTATCCATTTGTCTCTTTTGAGAGGGAGATAACTCCTTTATTTGAAGAAAGCAAATTTTTGTCCTTTTAAGACATGTCTCACCTATGTGGTTCAAGGGTGGCCTTGAACTCACTGTGTAGCCCAGCCTGGCCTTGAACTGTGACTCTCCCACCTCAACTTCTAGAGTGCTAGAATCATAGGTGTATGCCTTCATGCCTAGCCAAGCAAAATTTTTTTAATAGATGCTCAGAAAAGTAGCACTACAAGAAATAGAAAATCAAAAGTAAGGTCCTTTGTCAAGTTTCGTATCGAAGCCATGTTTTGGCCTCATTATGCTAAAAAACACATGAAAACCCTAAATGCAACTTCTGTTCATGTCTTCTGTGAAGTTAACTTCCTTTAGTTCGCATGCATTTTATTTAAATAAATAGATCATATTTTTGGCCTTGGTATAGGGGCGCATGCTAATGTTATCAGTGAAACCACATGCCAGGGATCTTAAGACATAAATAACTCTACTGCCACCTGATGCCAACACACGGAAATTGCAGGGTCAGATCTCAAAACCAAAAATTCCCTTCAGTACAGTACTGCAAATTTGCATAACAAAGACAGCTTCGGGATTTCACAAAAAACACACTTTGACTGACAATAATGCAAATGAGAAGAATCTAATGACTGTTTTAAAAACCTAAATAAAAGCAGCCAGGGGGCAAATCTTCTAGTTCTGATGAAATTACCAGTATAAAGTTTCACACAAGCGAGCATCATTCTTGTATTGCTACAATTAAAATTTGTGTGTGTGTCTGTGTGTATGTCTGTGTGTGTGTGTGTGTGTGTGTGTTTCCTACTGTGGTCAACATACATTCAGAGATTTGAGCAAATCCTTAATGATTTAGACAATTGCATCAATCAGGGTCCTGGCACAGCTGCTGTAAGAAAGAGATCTAAAATCACAGTGACTCATACAAGGTAGAATTCTCTTTTTCTCTTACAAGTAAAAGAAATAGTATAGATATTGACTAAAATCAAACACTTCATTTCCTTGGTGGCCTAAGGGTGTGGTAGTTTCGTTCTGTTTTTCTTTCTCTTTTGGTTTTTTTAAAATTCCTTCCATTTTAAGAGGAATGTGTGGAGTGGGAGCGATCAAGGGCGGCAGCGAAGGCTTGCTCTGCTTCTCACAGTAGTCTCCTGTCACCCGTGCTCCAGTCCAAGTAAGCCGCCTCTTTTCTTTAATCCCCCACTGCAAAAACCAAGACCGGAACAGAACAAAGGGTGAGCAGGTATTTTCCCTCTGCAGACTAAAAGTTGTGTGCCTTGCTCCCACTCCCTCGCCAGCGTCACATCTAAAGATAATGTGGGAAGTGTGGTCTTCAAGCAATGACCTTGTATCCAAATAAAAATTTTATTCATGTGAAATTCTATTACAAAGATTAAAGGAAAAACCGATGGCCCCAATGGTATTTTGATTCTCTTCTTTAATGTATCCTGGTGTTTTCAAACAGATATTACTTTGAAAAAGATCATGAAACTCCTCCAGGGTAAAGAGGGCTGAAGAGTAATGACAACTGGAGATAAAGGAGGAGCTGGGATTTTATTTTCCTATAAAGGGCATTCTTAGGACAAAAGAAAAAATCTGAGTAAGGCAAATAGATTAAATAAGTATGTTGCGTTAATATTAATTTTCCAATTTGGGTCTTTATACTATGGTTGTGCACTAATTTTTAGAAAACACTTATAAATTTCAGGCCTTTATCATCATTCGAACTTTTTCTTAAATACTCAAAGGAAAAAGAACAAGAGTGATAAAATGATAACATTTGAAGAACTTACATGAAAGGTATTAGAAAAAGTGTGCTATTCTTGCAACTTTGCTGTAAGTCTAGAAGTATGTCAAAATAAAAAGTTAAAAACAGAACTACTTTTGTTCTGACTCAAATTAACTTATTAGATTCCTTTAAAAATGTTCATTTAAAATTTAGTCATTATGTAACACCTTAGCTGAACCCAAATCTCAGGATATTTAGTAGTCTTCGCTTCTATATTGAGTTTCGCTTTAGACCTTTGCCCTTCTCTCCCGTTTTACAATGAAAGGAGTTAAATAGAGCAATTATGAGCGATGTCGCCAGTGGTGAGAAGAGTCCACTGACTTGCACAGCTAAAGGGGCCCACTCTGGGCTCAGGGGTCTGGGGAAGGCAGCGGGAAGCCCCCTAGGACCAGGCTTAGGAGCAGACATTCTGCCAGCTTCTCCCTCTGCCCAGGTGCAAGAAAGGTAGAGTCCCTGTCATGTTTGCCCAGGCTCAGATCACCCTAATACTAACACTCTGCAAGCCTAGGACTCGCAGGTTCTCGCAGTTCTTACACTGAATTCAGCATCTGTCAGTGTTTCTCCTGTTTGGGCCAGGTAAGCTGCTCCAGTGCCCCAGGGGCCCTGAGCGACAGCCCTGTCTTCAGCACCATGTCCCACAGAAAGGCAGTCTTGCCACACAGACACGCTGTATGGAAAGAAATCCCTTTTGGCTCCACCACACTCAGTGCTTGGCTCTGGTACCACTGCAAGCAGCCTGCAGAGTCTGCCCCTGGACCACAAGGATGCCCACCGTTAGCACAAGAAAGACAATTTCACTGAGACAGACACACGCAGCTAACTCTAGGGACACCACAGTCAGCAATGATTCCTGGGCTTCGTGCAGGGTCACTTACATTGCCATTTCTCAGATGCTTTGACTGTCACATTTCCTCATTAACTCTCCCCAGTAGTTCAACAGTTCTTTACAGCCTTCCAACATGGGACATTTTCAAGGTCACAGTCAGAGGCATGAGTGGATGGACATTTTGCCCACCTGTGAGTTATGTCCACTGACTTACAACCAGGGTGCACCCCACAGCCCAGGAGCCCACCACACTTGAGCTGCCAGGAGCTCCTTCCTTGCAGAAGTCAAGGGGAATGGAAACTTTTAAAACATTCAGTTAATAATAATGCCCTACATTTGCCAGATAAACTTATATCTTCAGTCTTTGAATTTAAGGAAAAAAACAAAACAAAACAAAACAAAAAGTTTTCCCTAACAGAATCTCCCACACATTGTCACTTTTGCAGTCCAGATTCTTTAAATCTGGTTTATCGGCTTGATAACTTGCTTGCTTGGTTTTCTGTTGGCACAAGAGTGACTACAAGATGATTTTCCCCTCAGGAGCTTCCTAAGAGTGACAGGCAAGGATGTAGGCTTGAACAGAACCCAGCATTGCAGCCTATAATCTATAAGATGCCAAATCATCTTGAAATAACAAAGAAATCTTGTACGTGCCAACCCTGAGTGTGAGTGGTTTCTTCTTTTTTTTAAATTCCTATTGTTTTGCTGCAACTCCATGCATGACTCCTGGAACGCCTTGTAACAGCCACACAGAAGCAGTGGCTGAAGCCTGCTGGCTCCTTTCTCAAGCCAGGACCTTGGGAGGTGATTCCGGAAGGCAGGCTGCCGCTTCAACGGAACAGACTTTCTCAAGCTGCTGCACTGATCAGACACTGCACACATTTGAGACCAGGGCTCTCTCCTCACAATGAAGCTGCCTTGCGGGCCTGTAGGTGGCCCTTTTCCCCACATGATCACTGACCTGATGAGGGGGAAAAACTGCTTTGGCAGAAAGCATGTGTTCCATTTCCTGCCTGTGGCAGCTCTAAGCTCTGCAGGAGTCACTTGAAGCCTCCACTGGGCAAATCTCTTCCCCTACCAGTGATAAATTTGTTGAAAAGGAGACGGAAAGTTGCAGGAATACTCATGATATTTCAGCTTCTGAAATCAGTGGAGATAGAGAATTATTCTTGATTCTACTCTCCAGTTCCTTTCTTAGGAAAAGCTGAGCTGATCCTGATGCTGTCAGGAATGACTCTCCCTCTACGTTTGCAAGGACATTATACTGTGCATCTACCAAACCCAGAGGTGAAGGAAGGCCTCGAAACATCATACACACACTCTTCGACACACCTTCACAGAGGTTGGTATGCTGTGATTCATGGAGAAACACTTGGTTACACTGTGGCTTGCCTACCTTTCAGCTAACAGCTTCGTCACCCCATAAGAACTGGCATTTTGGGCGTAGAAACCAGGCTGCACAGAGTTAGCCCTCTGTGGCTGTCTTTGCATTTGTTTCCTCCTGTGGACACAACTTTGGGCCTTGAGCAAGGAACACAGCGCATGGCTGGAAGCTAGTGTGGCATCAGAGAGCCTAAAGAATCAAATGTTCTTGGTATCAGCTTAAATTTATTCAGTGCTCACCTGCACAGCACGGCAATCTACTCCAAGGACTCTGGTTCGATTCCTAACTCTGCTACTTAATAGGGGTGTCACATTGAGCAAGATACTTTGCTTCTCTGTGCCCTGATTTTCTCATCTATGAAAGAAAACTGCTTCATAGGCTGTGAGAATTCAGTAAATTGTTACATATGGAAACTTTGGAACAGTCTCTGGCACTTAGCAGACTCTTGATAAACATGATTTTTGTCATTATCAGCTCATCTTAGTTCTGTTAGCTGTTTTTACTAATTTTGGTTGTGACCAACAGAATTTTGAAGAACCTGAACAAATGCTTCACTGATTTTGGCTATAATTCTGGGCCATTCTAAGTGGAGCAGGACATAAGCAAATAAAGAACTGGAAAAAAAAGAAAGAGTGATTCTCAGCACCAAGTTCAAGACTCTGGTTTCTTCTGACCACCACCTTCCATCAAACCATGGCCAGTGGCTGAGAGCATAATGCTCAGTCCTCCTCCAGGTCCTTTTCCTTCACCCATCTCCTAGGTCATTTCTTCCGTTCTTGTTCTTCTAAATTCTTACATTTTTATATTCTTCTTTTAATAGCTATATGGGCCCCAGAGCTTCAGGCTTTATTAGTGGCAGTCCTTAGCACCACTAGGCTGAAGATTTCTGACCCTTGAATGGTGAGGAAAACAATTCTTGCAGAGTAACCCAATTCACAACCCAAGGGTTCATCTGGCTTTCCTCATTGCTACACAGCGTGTGTAATGTCAACACAAAATTGAGTGAGGGTGACATCCTCACATGTGACTGCTGATTTACAAGGTAAACTCAAAGTAAACTTTTAGTTTTGAAACAGATCATTATCATCTCATCCTATGTTTTCCTACATAATGCAAAAGAGTAAGCCAGGACCGACAAGACTGGCTTTTAGAAACACTTCCAACATGCATTTAGCATGTGACCCACGCCATGGGAATTTCAGGATTCTCTTCCAATTAAATTACAGACAAAAATACCTGAATCTATTTTATTGGGGACTATAAGAGTCCAGTGGGATGATATGTTTGAAAGTGTTTTGAAAATATTTTTAAAGTATTAGCAAATATAAAATAGTATTATTGTTATTAAATACCTATAACAATTCCTACAAAGTTCAAGGCAGAGACAGCATCTAAAGAGAAGCCTAAAGAGTTTCCTTTGGCAAATAGCTTCTCCTTTCTGGTCCTCAGTTTTACCATCCATAAAATGAAATGTTTAGACTAGAGGAGCTCTAGATTTCTCCCCAGATGAACAACCAGAGTCCAAGCCAAACAAAAAGAAGGAAATTAATCAGGGTAAAATGCATATTATTTTAAAAGACTAAACTCTAAAATAACAATTAGAAAGTCAGACATGGTTTATTGATTAAAATGCCTCTTTCCCCCAACCCAGACGTGCGTTCATAGCCTGCTTTGCCATTAACAACAAATAGTTTTTCAACATATTGTTTTAGCACAGAGATTTTAAGACATATCACTTACAAAGAATCCTAGTTGCAAATAGACTAATTATAGCAGTCTGTCTACTGCCTTATATCTGCATGTGTCTATATGCAAACGTGCATGAATACACAGGTACACACACATGCCTATTCATCAGTACTCACAGAAGCCAACTCATGTAATGATAAGATAAATAGACTTGGCTGCTTTGATATATGGACAGCAATCTCTCTACAAATATTCACTTCTATAGAATCTAAAGCCTGTTTTGACAGATGAGAAAACTGAGATTAAAAGGATAAAATGGATTACAGAAAATTGATGGCTATTGAGTAACCAAGAAGAAGGGAGTCATCCGACCTGATTGCAGCTTGTGCCCTGTGTTGCTATTTTCTTGAGTTTGACTGGAGAATCACCTATCATAAGGCCCTGATATTTTATTCATTGGTGTCCTCCCAACACAGTATGTTTTTCTAGCAGTTTTATTTTTTCTTAGAAGCCTGAGACCATTCTTCAGTCTCTTTGCATCAAAATCTTGCTTGTACCACGTTTTTAGTTGAGATTGACAGCTGTGAACATTCACACGGATCAGCCACATTCTTTGACCCCAATATATAGTCATTTGCTCAGTTCTATGTTTAAATTTCTTGTTAATTAAACTGTAGACATAAATTCAAACTTCAGCTTATTTTAATAGTAATTGCAACAATTAACCCATAACTGTTTTTATCACTAATAATTATTACATAATAACTTGCCTGTTCATTAACATAATAAGCTCATTAATTATGTGCCATCTCACAATGAGATCAACCTATGAAGAGCAGACAGAAAATACAGGTTGTAGGCAGAGTCAGAAAGTCTCTTTGGAGCTGCCTGGGCAAATTTTCAAAAGGTTAGGTTTCAGAAAGTAACGGAAAGGTTTAGGTAGACAGGAGAGCTACAGTGTCAAAATATGAACACTGTATTGTGCATTGTATAAATGTACAAAAAAGGATTTATGTGCAATTTTGGAAAAATAAGGTATTAGGGAAATATCACTAACTAAGATTTAGGAATTACTATAAAAGCATGGCTCTGAGCTTCAGGATGGCAACAATGGTCTCCCTCTCAGCCACATTTGTCCTGGTTTCCTGATGCTATGTCTCAGGCCATTCAGATACTATAACAAAACATCTGAGATGGGATGACATATAAACCATAGGACTTTATTTCTTAACAATCTGAAGGCTAAGGTTTCCCAAAGCAAGGTACCAACAAATTCATTATCCAATGAAAGTTTACTCTGTGCCTCAAAGGTGGCACCTTCCTCCTGTGCCCTCAGAGTAAGAGAAGACACACTCCCTCTCTCACACTCCTTTCACAAAAATATAAACCCTATTCATGAGGGCTAATCATTTCCTAAAGCCTCACCTGTTAAAGCCATCACACTAGGGATCCAGTTCCAATGTCAGAGTGCCGGAAGACCTCAACATAGAGACTATGGAATGTTGACATCATGTGCTCTGTTAAATCAGCAACCATTTTTGCATATTCACTCTTCCCACTTCCTTTCTATCCATTAACTCACCAGTCTCAGTTAATCTTCTCTCATTGCTGGGACAAAATACACAACACCCAAAATGAAGGAAGGAAAGGTTTATTTAGCTCACAATTTGTAGAGGTTTCAGTCCATACTCAGCTGGCTCAAGCAGTGGCACATGGCACAGAGCAACTATTCATGGTGGAGGCAAAGAGCAGAGAGAGCAAAGAGCATGATAGCAGCTAAGGCAGCCAGCAGACCCCCCTCCACTCCTTACATTGTCATGCAAATTACCTTCCTCATGAGCAGATGCAGCACCCACACCCACAATAATTAATGATGAACTCCAAAAACCACCCCATGACTGCATGAGCCTTTGGAGGAACCTATACACAAATGGTAACATCACCCCAACACAGTCCCCATCTTGCTACAAAATTTCTCTACTATCTGATCATCATGTTCCTCTTTTGGGCTTTTGCTCTTATTTTCCTGCCTTTTGGTAGTCATGATAGCATAACACACACAGGAAGGCATCACTTTAAAATAGGATTAGACCTGAAACTACTACCGTTTATTTTCACCCTGAAACTTAGCTGGGATAGCTAACATTCTTGGCCCTGCTAAACAGAACCACATCATGTACTCTAAAGGTAGCTTTGTGGTCTTTGATGGGACCGTGATCTTCCTCTGCCCTCCACCATTTCTTCCCCAAAGAGATCAGTGTTCCCCTGAGGCATCTAAAATACATTCCAAACTCTGCAGCCTGTCTTTTAGTGCTCTTACAGTTCATTCTGCAACTCCCTACATCAACCACTAAGAGTGGTCATTTGTTCTCCTAAAAGGTCAAAGAGTAGATTGAATTGACACTATACTGTATTTTTTTTTTTTTTTTTGAGACAGGGTCTCACTGTGCAGTTCAGGCTGGCCTTGAGCTCGCTTTTGTAGCTCAAGTTGATCTCGAACTTGCACTCTTCCTCCTGCCTCAGCCTCCCAAGTGCTGGGATTACAGGCGTGTGCCACCATGCCCAGCTAACACTGTACTGTGCAAAACATATTTTTAAATTTCTATTAGCTCCTTTTCATGCTTCTCCAGTGTCCGTCATTCAGAGTGGTCTTTGGTTTCTTCCTTACGCTTTTGACTCACTCCTCTACATCTTTAGACTCATAACACGTGGTCCTTTTAGGCTTTTTCTCCACAGTTCCTTTCTCTACAGTGTTTTCTGTTAGGATTGCTTCTGTGATTTGTTATTTGCCCTGACTTTCTTATGGTGCCTTAGTGCTTCATGAGGCTGCTGGTGGTGTGCACATCTGTGTGTAGAGGTCACATCCATGGAATCTCATCTATGAGAGTTATGTGAGGCACATGTCAGAGGATAAACACTTACCGCTTTCACCTATCTGAGGGTAACAACAACTTGAAGCTACTTTAAATTCTTTCAGCATTCAGACCTTCCAGATTGAGTGAATCTAGATCCCCAAATCTTTCAGGGGATAATTTGTACTATAAATTCTCAGGGAATGATTTTTTCCTTAGCCTAAGGTTGAGATAACAAGTTTCACTGCTGTCTTCCTTTGTGTGGTCACTTAGTTTGGAAGCTACTCTTTCAGCAGAGATGGTGTCGCCTCTTCAGGAGTTCAGATGTTATTGTGGGGGAGTTACAATCCAACTGCTACTTCACCTTGGCCAAGGTTTATCTCCTCTTTCCCTGATATCAGAAGATACTCATCAGCCAGCTGCCCTGACACACTCTCAGTTAAGTTTGCCTTTCCTCCCTGTTGATGCCTTTGGAAATCACTTTCTCTCCTGCTCAACCATATATTAAGGCATGGTTTGTTTTCATTTTATGTGGCATTTTCATGTGTTTTATAGCAGGATTTCAGGTTGTCAGATTCATGTTATTGCAAGAAACAGACGTGCAATCTATAATATCTTTCAGCACTGTTTCTTGCCCTTAGATCCTTGATATAACTACAGTAATTTTGCTGCTGAGGTGAATAGCCAAATATTCTGGGTCTGCACTTCTGTAACACCTTCAAACCAAGGAACTCTGATGCTTTTTTGAGTGCTCTAAAATGAGGACCATAAACTTTTTCCTTAAGGTACCAGACAACAGGGGCTGGGGATATTGCTCAGTGATATAGCACCTGCCTGGCAAGCCCAAGGTCCTCAGTTCAATTTATAGTACCAAAATGATTTTTAAAATAAAAATGATAAAGTATCAGATAATAAATAGTTTTGGCTACATAAGCCATAAGGTCTCTTCCACAGCTACTCAGCTTTATCATCTTAATTCAAAAATAGACTTGACATAAACACATAATACATAAACACATAGTGTGTCTCACAAAAACTTCTGTTTTGTATGTTGAAATTTCAGTTTAACATGTATTTACATACCATGAATATTACTCTTTAAATTTTTTTCCCAGCCATTTAAAAATGTAAAAATCATTCCTAGCTCATGAGCTATACAATACCAAGCAGCAGGCAGGGAT
>PVKN010034606.1:0-11797 GCA_004027915.1 Capromys pilorides
TATATTTTGCTATTGTTTTTTCAGCATTGTGAATTATTAAATTTTACATATGGTTGTGAGCATTCTTTCTTCCCCAGAATAATACTGTTCTTACCATTGTCCTCTTTTTGTCTTGTAATTTCTCTAGAATGTGACCATAGTCTCACCTTGATACTCAAGAGGGGGCTTCCTTAATTCCCCGGAAGTAGGATTACTTCATCTGTTGTCAGAATGAAGTATTCAAACATGTGGCGGAAAGACAGGGTTGGTGGCGCACACCTTTGAGCCCAGTGTTTAAGGCACAAGGCAGGAAGATCACTGGGAGCACAAGACCAGCGAGCAGGTGTTACATTGTGAGTTTGAGGCCAGCATGAACTACAAGGCGAAACTCTCAAAAAAACCAAAGCAAACAACAGCAAAGGCAGACTGGGTTTCTACTTAGGCAAGCCTCTTCAGCTTCCTTTCCCCATTTATTCTCTGATCATTTCATCTCCTGGCCTATGTGAGTGTTTCTCAATTTAGATTCTACTTCCGGAAGTTACCTTCTTCAGGGTCCTAAAAAGGCATTTGGTTGTTTAGCACGAACTCCTCAGGCCCAGACTATTCCAGCCCATCCAATGTTCTGTAGTCACCTTACATTCAAGGATGAAGCAGAGCCACTGAAGCTCCCTCTTCCCTTCTACTCATTCATGGGCAGACAGACACCTGGGACTTCCATGTTGGACAGGGGCCCCTCCATTTCAGATTAATGCTTGTTGGTGACCTGTTTTCTGGAAGTGCCTCTACCTTTCTACCCACACTGCCTCGATCCTACCCTGGTCTTGCTGCTGTCTACCATTTTGTCCCACCCATTTGTATTTTTGAGGATTATACAGATAACTTATTATCCCATTTTCTGTAACTTTTTTGCTAACTTTGTTTCTTACATTTTCTCTTTTGGGGTTTTTCCTTCTCTCTATTATTATTATTATTATTATTATTATTATTATTATTATTACTTTTTTCAAATTATGGCCGGCTCAGTCTGCCTGGGAGGGTGGCGCTGGCACAGCCTCTGGTGCCACATGCAACCATGGTCCCTATGGCTGCCTAAGCTTGCCTAAGCAGGTGTTTCAGACCGCTGAGCCATCTCGCCGGCCCCATCATCTCTCTTTCCTTCTTGTGTATTTTTCTTGGTTTTCTGTAGAGTTTACCTTTTTCTGTTGAGGATGAGTTTTGTTTTCGTTATCCTATCTCCTAATTGTTTTGGGGGAAATTCAGGGAGTTTCAAAAATTGCTGCCATCTTTCCATTTTCTCAGCCAGCAGTTTCCCCTTTCTTCTTAAACTCAAGTTACTCTCTATTGTTTTCTTTTTTCTTTTTCTTTTTTTTTTTTTGTATTTTAGGTAAGGTCTACAGTGTGTGTTCAGTGTCTCACTACTAGATCGGACTCGTAGTGATCCACCTGTTTATAGCCTCCCAAGAGCTGAGATTACAGGCACATGCCACCACACCCAGTCTCAATTGCCTTCTCATTGCACCCAGGGGTTGGGCCAGCTCTGCAGGCTTGGGGATCGAACCCAACCCCTGGCCTGCATGAAGACGCTTTAATCCGCTGATGCCCTTCCATTGTTGATAGTATTTACTCTTTAGTCATCTACTGACTCTCCCTCCAGCTCCATGTATTTTATTTAAAAGCAAGCTGTTTTATTTACCACTGTAACCCCCAGCATAGAGCAGTGACGGTGAGGAACCTCTTAGAAATTTCAGTAATAAGAATGGCACACAGCGCACAAGGGCCACAGCTCGCTAACACACAGAGGCTTCTACAGAAAGAATGTGGTGATACATACGAATATATAAACAAGCAGACAGTGCCCGCGCTGCTGTACAGAATGAAACTTTCTTTCCTTCATTTCCTAATATCCTTGCATAAAATCTTCCATCCAGAAAAGATTATCTTAAAATCTACTGTGTTATCTTGATTATTTTTAAGTATTTTAATACATGAAATCTTTGTTCAGAGTGTTTAAAAACTTTAAAATACTGAATTCTTATATTTTATTAAAAATTAAGCAATGACATACTTTCTAATTTTCAGTATTTTACATCTCATAAAAATGTACCAAAAAATAGAAAATAGATTCTAACTAACCTTATGCTTCTCACGTTTTCTCCTTTTGGACTTTTTCTTTTCTCTTTCTTTCTTGTGTTTTTTTCTTGATTTTCTGTAGGCTTTCTCGTTTTTATGCTTTTCATCCTCTTTTGTTTGCTGTTCTTGTGTTTCTTCAAAGGCTGCATCATCTATTTCTCCATCTTCTAATTCACCATCTTCTCTATAGAAGACAATGGAAGTTTTTAATTTTCAAATGGTAATTCTAAAACAAGGCTGATAGAAACAATTAAACAGAAAAAAGACAGGCATCAAGAATTTAAGTTCTAAGTCTATAATACATGTTTTATATTTGAAAAATCTTTTTAAAATTAAAGAACTGCCAAATGTGGTGGCACACACTTGTAACCCCAAGACTCAGGCAGCTAAGGCATGAGGACTGCTGCTAGTTCAAGACCAGGCTGGGCTATAAAATGAGTTTAAAGCCTGCCTAAACTACATATTGAAACCTTGCCTCAAAAAGAACCAGCACTGAGGATATGATTTAGTGGTAGAGCATTAGCCTAGCAGGCACAAGGCTCTGGATTTGACAACCAGTAATGGAGGTGAGAGGGGGAAGCAAAGGGGGGCAGACAATTCTCAGCAGTGAAAGTTTGCGTACCTCTAATCTAGATGAGTACCTCTGACTCTCCCAAATTGAATGAATAAGTAAACATAATATACCACCGTCCCAAAGTATTACAGCCACCATCTACTTTTTAGGAAAAAAAATCTAAATTATATTTGTGGAAATACTAATAACAGGAAAGAATTTTTAACTTGGTGGCCCATGAGCAACTATAAATTGCCTCAGAATAAAAGCAATCAGCCAGGCGTGGTGGTCCACAGCTGTAATCCCAGCACTTGGGAGGCAGAGGTAGAAGGATCACTGCAAGTTCAAGGCCATCCTGAGCTACACGAGTTCAAGCCCAGCCTGAACTACACAGCAAGACACTGTCTCAATAAATACAAACATAAGTGCATATTTACCAACAAAGTAAACTTTAATAAGTAAATATTAACATGTAAAAAAGAAAAACATCCCACAAAATTGCAAACTCCTTAACTTGAACCTTTAAAAAAATTTATATCAAATTATACATCTAATTCTACTTCCCAAATAATAGTATCTCTGCTATTATGGAAGCTGAAACTTAGAAACTGACTTTATTTTTTTAATCTTTTACTTATTTAAAAAAATCTTTTACTTATTTTAGTCTTGCTATGCAGCTCGCACTCGCACTGATCCTCTTATCTCAGCCTTCCCAGTGCAGGAATTACAGGCGTGCATCACAATACCCATTTCAGTGGTTGGCCCGGCATGACTGGGGTTCCAGGGCCAGCATGGCATGTGGTACTGGAAATCGAACCCAGATCCTTACACTTGCCAGGCAGACTCTTAGACCTCCAAGCTGTCTCCCCAGCCCCCAAAACTGACTTTTAGATTGATATGACATGTTTATATTTATAGAATCTAATATGTTCCTAAGTGATATTTTTAAATGCAAATAATCAATTGATACAGGAAGGTGATATATAAAACAACCTAAACATACATCTATAACAATATAATTTTTTTTTTTTTTTTTTTGCGGGACCAGGGTTTGAACTCACAATATTGTACTTGCTAGGCAGGCACTTGTGCCCCAGAGCTATCTCCCAGGCCCCTGTATAACACTACAATTTGAAAAATACAAATTACAACAAATCACATGGTCTTGCAGAAAGACAAGTGTCTTTATATAACTCTCAGATAGTGAAAAATATCCAAGCCACAGTGTGTGCATTTTCATAATTTAGAATTACAAGGGATGTGTAATTTCTAAAATGCAAAATTGGCCATGTCATTCTTCTGCTAAAAACTTCAATAATGATGTTTAAAATTTGCTTCAAAACAATCCTCTGGTGCCAGGCATGGTTGCACACACTAGTAATCCCAGTTCTTGGGAAGCTGAGGCAGGAGGAACACAGCAAGTTCAAAGACAGCCTGAACTACATAGTGAGACCCTGTCTTAAAAATCAAACAAAATCTGCCTGCCCCTGGGGAGCGCTAAGCTGGACACTGAGACTGGGCATGGAGGCGTGCACCTGTAATCCCAGAACTTGGGAGGCTGAAAATAGGAAGGTCACTATGAGTCTGATCTGTGTAGTGAGATACTACAGACCCCGTACTAAATATAAATAAACAAACAAATAAATATCTACCAGGAACAGAGGAAATGGCCTCAAGACCGATTATGAGCTGATAATCACTGAAACTGTGGGATGAGCATAGGAGGATTTATTCTATTAGCTTTAATATATTTAAAATTTAGGATAATAGAAAGATAATCTTCAGCGATTCCCTTTTGGCCTGAGGGTATCAAATCTCCTTCATATTGCCAAAAAATCCTTTTATAATTGATCCCTTGCTTACATCCCTATTTCCCAGTTCTTACTCGGCTATTTCAATTTCAGTTTTTCAGATCTCTAAACCTCAAAATATTTTCTAAAATCTCACTGCCCTGCACCACAGTAACAGCCCCAAGCCCGGCACCTAGGTAATTCCAATTATATACTTAGGACCCCACTTAGATGTCATTTTCTCTAGGATACCTCTCCTCACCACCCAAGGAAAAAGAGAGGCTCCATTCTAAGTATTCCCTAACAACTGTTACCTTTCTCTTAGCTCTGCTTTATACACATTATATTCAAATATGTCATTTACTGATTGGGAAAAACAGGCTACACAGTCGTTTACATTACACACAGCGTATTTCTCAACAGCATATATAGCTATGTATCTCTAGGACTTGGCTTAATACCCTCCTGTTTACTGAATGACTCAATGGAGTGTATCCATAGCTCCTGCATTATAGAACAGGTACACAGTTCACCTTAAACTGCATGTAAATCACTGTCATTTTCCTCCAGTTTATATTAAAATCAAAAATTACACGTCACTTAGATGGTCTGGAAAATTTCTTATGAGACAGTCCTGGCATTCTAGCTACTCATACAAAAATATTTTGAACTTTTATAAAACTTTAAAAAAAACTATAGAACTTTATGGCCCAAGAAAAATCAGTGAATATATTCACCAAAGGACAAGTATTAAATGATCTTAGCAGTTTTTAGTTAGCAGTAAAAACTGTAAACCCAAATCTCGTCAACATGTAAAAAGACACATAAATTGTGTTTTATTTAACAGAAACCTATAAAGAAAAATTAACTGCTAATATATAAAATAATATGGGTGAATCTTACAGATATATATTGAGTGAAAGTGCTAGATGTAAGATACTACAATATGATTTTGTTTATGTGCACTTTAAGAACAGAAAAACTTATCTACAATGACAGCAGCCAGAACAGCGACTGCGACTTGGCAGTGTACAGCTGCCCAGACAACAGTGTTAAGAAGCTTTGGGGATGTTTAAATATTCTGCATCTTAATCTGTGTTGTCATTGTTCTATGTATGTAAATGTTTTTTGTTACAACTCATTTAGTATGTACATTTGACAATTACATACTTTTTGTCTGTATTTATACCACAAAAATTAAATACAAATTTATTTCAATGGGCCAGGGAGATAGCTCAGCAGAATAAGCTCTTGCCTGGTAAGCACAGGGTCTTGAGTTCAACCCCCATTACTGAAAAAAAAAAAAAAAAAATAGCCAGGCATGGTGGCACACGCCTGTAATCCCAGCACTTGGGAGGTTGAGACAGGAGGATCAGTGCGAGTTGGAGACCAGTCTGGGCTACAAAAAGTGAGCTCAAGGCCAGCGTGAACTCTGTCTCAAAAAGACCTAAAACAAAAAAAAATTATTTCAATATCTTGGATCAGTAGTTCATAGTTAGAATTTTAACTATGGCTACTTAAAAGCAAAGTACTCAAGCCAAAAAGTCTACATATGAATTTATTTCCTATTTTACATAACTGTTTAATGACAAAGTATGGGGTATTTACATTTGTAATTAGATGAAAGTTGGACTCAAACTCTGTCACGAAAATAAAATAAAGTTGTCTTGACTGAGCAACTAATTATGCATCAGATTCTAAGCCTGCTGTCTGTGATCTTAAAGCAGTAAAACAAGAGTGCTTAGCATTCTCTAAATTTTCAACTAGTGTCACATTATTTTAATAAATACTTTGTCTACTTAAGTTTTTTTTTTCTTTTATGGTTGGCTCAGCCTGCTCTGGGAGTGGGGTTGGCACAGCATGTGGTGCCAGGGATCAAACCATGGTCCCTGCGGTTGCCTAAGCTTTCCTAAGCCGGCACTTTAGACCATGGAACCGTCTCACTGGCCCAACCTAAGGTATTTTTTAATATAATAAAAAGCTCCTAAGTCAATTTTATATAGATGACTTCCTATTAATTATAGAGATAGCAGTGATTACATCCATGTTCCTGTACCAAAGACTAGCTAGCACCGTAACCGGTCAGTTAATGACAAAAATTATTTTTAAGAGTTTATCTCGGGCTGGGGAGAAAGTCTGACAATCAAGTGTTTGCCTGGCAAGCGCAAAAACCTGGGTTCGATCCCAGGTACTGCATGTGGAGCCAGCCTTGGAATCCTGGCGCACGGTGCCAGCCCCAAAATCAGGGGTGGTGGTGCACACCTGTATCCCAGCTCTGGGGAGTCTGCAACAGGAGGATCACTACAAGTCTCAGCTGTGTAGCCAGACCCTGTACCAAAGAAATAAATAAATATTTTAAAAAAAGAATGTATCTCTCAGACAAATTCAGAGAGAGAAAGCAGATTGTGAGATGCAATATAGATTAAAAAGGAAGTGATTGACAAGGAATTTCCCTGTTGAATGAAGAAAATTTTCTTAGAATCATATAACAATGACAGCATGACCCTCATTCTACTAAAAGTAATGAATTATATTTTAAAAGTTAATTCTAATATTTTTAAGAATAGTTAAAAATATTTCTCTGTATATTTAAATATTTAGAAAGGAGACAAGTAGAGAAAATAAAAATACATTATAAGTTAAAGACTACAAAACTGGTCAGTGCCCTCCCTGTCTACAGTGTGTTATTCTAAAAGTAACTATTCTCTAAATCCTTATAAACTGACATGGCTCAATGAAGGAGGCCAATTTTCTCAATCTGGTACTGTTGCCTACTGTAATAAATAAACCTGAGCCCATCTGTCTTACCTCAACAGGTAGCTGCTTTAGGATTGTGCAGTGGTTGACACATTGTGTCAACTTGGCTAGATGACTCAGCGGCCTGGCTCCCTGTTGGTGGGAGTCCCACCCCGGGGTACAATTGATTCCTCCCTGGAGCAGGACCAGGGCCTGCCTAGGATATGATTGGCTCCTCCCTAGAGCCTGGTATATGATTGGTTCCACCCTAGGGTACAATGGGCCCACGTCAGAGCGACTGAGCACAGAGACTTTCTAAAGGGCTGAGGAAGGAGTCAAGACTTCACTTCCTCAGAGAAGCTTCAGTCTTCACAGTCAGCCTGGACTTTGTTGTCTGGCTTGCAGCACAGACTCTTCAGCCTCCAGCTTGGATCTTTCGCCATCCGTCGCACTCTTCAGCATCCATCACAGACACTTCAGTCTTCTACCGCAGACCCATCGGCCAACGGATAGAGACTTACAGGGAGCACTGCAGTGAGTTTCAGACCTCGGGACTGAATTCTCCAGTCTGGAGCATGCAGACGCCCTCTGCACGCTTCCTCATCTGACTCTGTGGCTGACTATTGTGAGCCAATCTTATAACTCCTTATATATTGTATATTTTGTGTTAATATCCGTTCCTTGTATCTTTCTGTTCCTCTAAGTAAAACCCTGACCAATACAGATTGCTTAAAGGCTCCTGTTAGAAGCTACAGACTGGAAACTGAGCCTTCTGGAAGAGACACAAAAGCCTCAGTAAAAGACTATGAAAGCACTCCAATGGGTAAATATCACAAGGACATTACCAGTGAATGCAAACATCTCAGAATAAGCTGACAGAGTCACCACAAGAAGTAGACATTGTTTAGAATATGCCAAGTGACTGAGTCAGAATGTTTTCACAGTCCAGGAACAGATAGCTTAATAGAATAGGACTGTTTTCCTGAAAAGCAGCAGTGCATGATGCTTTCTGACACTTGTGACTACTCAGAACCCTTTGCTTTATTATGCTTTTGCTAATTCATGCTGTCATTTCTCCCTTACCATAGGTGATCAGGTAGGGATCCACTCTGTACCAGCGCCACAGAGCTCTGCAAAGGCAGAGTTCTACCACAGACTGAACCTAAGCCTTGGCAAAATGTCCTGTGAACCTCCAGAATAGAGGACAAAGATCACTCTCAGGTCGTACTGGGGCCATGCAGAGACCTATCTGACCTGAGTTCTTGTGATATCCTGCTTACCACAGAACTGCGCCTTGTATACGTACATCCTGGATATCTTATTTCAGTTACTCTTTACAGCTGCATGAACAACTCAAAGGTAAATTTTGATGATCCCCATTAACCTTCAAAGTATTCTTGTCCTTGTCCTTTATTCAATACCTTCTTAGGCCTTCTGGAATGTATTTAGTTTATAACTTCTTCTTGTTTATTTTATTTTTTATTATAATGGTGGCTGACATTTCTTTCTTTCTTTTTTTTTTTTTTTGGCAGGACTGGGGATCAAACTCACGACCTTGCACTTGCCAGGTAGGCACTTGTGCCACAGAGCTATCTCCCCAGCCTCTTCTTGTTTATTTTTGAGACAGGTCTCACTATGCAAAGCAGGCTGCCTTGAACTCACTTTATAGCCCAAGCTGGCCTCTGACCAGGAGATCAGATATTAAGTATTTCTGAGTTTGCTTTTGATAACCAAGTTGTCTTTTTTCCAACCTGACTACATGTGGTCAGACTTCCCGGTGGCATTCTTCCACAAGCAGTACTTTATATTTTTTTCTTATCTTGCTAGCCAGAAATCTTGGTTCCACTTTTACTTAGATTAATCTACTGTATTACTAGACCTCATGGTCTTATTTATCTTTTTAGTCATTATTATTTACAATACTCCTGCCTCAGCCTCCCAAGTGCTAGGATTACAAGTATGTGCCACTACGTCTGGCAGCTAACCTCTTCCTAACTTTTTAGCAAGTTTTATTTGGTTTGTACTAGTATCCCTAAGCCAGTCTCAGAATCTGTCAGTCTCAAATCAAACATACTTTTTGCTTCAAGAATGGCACTTAGCACATATGCATGAGCAATATTACAAACTTTAGTCTAATATTGTCAACTGCCTCACAATTTTTATAAATTTCATTTAATTCTCAGAGAAAAGGTAATACTTTATTTTATTACAAGTAATACCTCTTTTGTTCTTGAAACTATGTGTGAGTCAATCTGGGTATGGTGGCATATGCCTATAATCCCAGCTACTCAGGAAGCTGAGGCAGGAGGCTGCAAGTTCAAGGCAGGGGTGGAGCGGGGGACAATTTAAAAAAAACAAAAAAATTTTTTAAAAGGATGGAGATGGGCCAGTGAGATAACTCAGTGGTCTAAAGTGCCCGCTTAGGCAAGTTTATACAACAAAGGTTTAATCCCCAGCACCACGTGCTGTGCCAGCCCCACCCCCAGGGCAGGCTGAGCCGGCCATAAGATAGATAGATAGATGATAGATAGATAGATAGATAGATAGATAGATAGATAGATAGATAGATAGGCAAGCAAACTTAAAAGGATGGGGATGTAGCTTAGTTTCAGAGTGCTCACCTAGCAGGCACAAGGCTCTGGGTTCAATCCCCAGAGCCCAGTGGGAATCTGAGGGACTTGGACAATAATTTATTACACAGCAATTACTTAACAGTACGATATTCCTTAGACAGTTCATCATCAAGTCCTTCCAGAGAACACACTGCCTTTCTGGGAGTATCTGAGACTCATCTTCTTGAGTGGAGTACAGTTATCAAAACTTGAGGCCTTGGAATACAACAAATTAATCTAAAATAATTCATCTAGGTGGTTGCAGGTAAAAGTGGAACCAAGATTTCTGGCTGGCAAGACAACAAACACATAAAGTACCGCCTGTGGAGGAATGCCCCAGGAAAGTCTGACCACATGGAGTCACTTGGAAAAAAGACGACTTGGTTATCAAAAGCAGACTCAGAAATACTTAGTTTCTCCTGGTCAAAGTGAGAGCATCTTCCTTTTGTGTCTTCTGGTGTCTCCTTAACAGTCACATTTATTTCTACTTGTCTCAGTTTCCTTTTTTTTTTAAATCAACTTATTTTTTTTTTAATTTTTATATTATGGCTGGCTCAGCCTGCCCTAGGGGTGGGGCTGGCGCAGCATGGTGCCAGGGATTGAACCACTGGTCCCTGTGGTTGCCTAAGCTTGCCTAGGCAGGTGCTTTAGAGCACTCAGCCATCTCACCAGCCCCTGTCAATTTTCTAGTACCGGGTCTCGAAAATCATATATGCTTCTGCATGAGTTATTTCATTGATGATACAAAAATTTATTTTGCAACACTTAAAAAGGTACTGTTGTCTAATCAAGGCAAATTCAAGAACTTCAGCCAGAACTGCAACAGTGATATCACCTGTAATTTGCTTTGTATCTGCAGGACTGAAGAAGGCTCAAGGGCAGAGACTCATTAAGATAAAATTGAATTCCCAGTATATGTGTACCAAAGGCTGACTTTCAGTCTCATATTCCACTTCATCCCTACTTGTTAAGCCAACCTTGTGATTTTGTGACATAAGCTAAAAAATAATTAAGTAAAATAAAAGGTCTAGCCCATAAATGAACCAATCAGAACTTTAATAATGAGACTCCTTGCCAATATGTAATAAAATTTACTTTTCTTGTTACTTACATTTTCAGTATGGAGACACACACTGAATTTGCTTCTTACCTAACGAACAGGTTAACTTAGTCCTCCCTTTCCCCCCTGTACAGTTCTGGTCACACCTGCATTATTACAGAAGGTACTGCAGAGGCTCTTACTGAACTACCAAATATGTACATAAATCACAACTGAAATTCTAAAGATTAAAATGAGACTAAGAATGAGATTAATTTATGTACAGATATGCCTGAAACCACTAATCTTTAGATGTGAGCTGTAAATTTTACTCTGAGCTTAGGCATATCAAAGAGAAATCTCTCCTCTGCGTCCACTATTACCTGGCATAATGGACGTACTTGTTCTCAAGAGTATCCAGGACATCAGTACAATTTATTGCTTCCAGTATATTCTAATTTAGCCACCTCTGTACATGTGAGACTTTTGGGGGACACTGCACAGCTAAACCGTAATGTCCAGCAAGCAAATTAATTTAGCCCTTAAAAAACAAAAACAAACAAAAAAAGGGCTATAGTGTGTGTGAGACTGCACGCCTATAATCCCAGCACTCAGGAGCCTGAGGTGGGGGTATTGCCACACGTTCAAGGCCAGCCTGGGCTGCATAGTGAGTTCAAGGCCATTCTGAATTACAAAGAAAGACCCAAAGGGCTTTACAGGTAAATGGATGCAACTAGAGACCATGTTCATAAGTGAAATAAACCAAATTCGCATGTGTAAACATTATATTGTCTCCCTAGTGCAAGAAGCTGAAGGAATAATTAAGATCCAAAAGGTACAACAGATACTGTGAAAGGGAAAGAAACTGCTCAGAAGGGAAGAATAACTGTGATGATGGAGGAAAGGAAAGACAAAGAAGGGATATATATATATATATATATATATATATATATATATA
>PVKN010034607.1:0-11786 GCA_004027915.1 Capromys pilorides
TCTTTTACCAGATCACAGAGTAAAAGACTTCAGCTTTTCCCCATTTAGAATTATGTTGGCTGTTGGATTGTGATAGATGGCTTTTATCACATTGAGGTAGAGGCCCCCTATTTCAATTTCTGTAGTACTTTGAACATGAATGAGTGTTGGACTTTGTCAAAAGCCTTTTCATCTACAAAGCACTGTACATGGCTTCAAAGTTAATCCTAAGGAGATTTGACCTTGAAAGATACAAAAGTTAAATGTTTTGTTATACAGGGCTTGCTTTAAGTTACCCTTAACCACCCGGTACAAAAGTTTAACTACAAGGCATAAAATGTAAATCTAGATTAGCATTCTGAGCTTTAAAAGTCTTAAATCAACACCTTTCAATTTTGCCAGTTTCACCGGTAAACCACTGCAATTATGGAACATTGGACTATGTTTGCAACTACTTCCTCTTAGTTTAAAGAGAAGAAATTTTTTTCTTTCTTTACCAATATTGATTAGAAAATTTATCATGTCTACACCCTGTGCTCTGTATAACTACTATGAGGACAAAATATGCCTTGTATCAATTTTTGTAACTGTACTAACATGTTTTGAAACTGCCATATTGTTATTTCTTATTAAAAGTAATAAAAAAAGCCTTTCAGTATCACTTGAGACGATTATGTGGTTTTTGACTTTGGCTCTATTGATATAGTGTATTACATTTATAGATTTGCATATATTAAACCATCCTTGCATCTCTGGGCTGAATCCTACCTGGTCATGGTGTATAATCTTCTTGATGATTTGCTGTATTCTATTGGTGAGCATTTCATTGTGGATTTTTGCAACTATGTTCAAGAGAGAAATTGACCTGTAGTTCTCTTTTTTAGTTGCATCTCTCTATGGTTTTTGTATGTGTAATACTTGCCTCTAGGAATGACTTTTGGGGGATTGTTTCTTTTTCAATTTCACTGAACAGTTTGAGGAATATTGGAATTATGTCTTCTGTAAATTTCCTGTAGAATTCAGTGTTGACTTCATCAGGACCTGGATTTTTCTTTGTCAGTAGACTTTTTATTACATTTTGTGTTTCATTGATTTTTATTGTGTTATTTAGAGTTCTTATATCTTCTTGATTAAGTTTTGGTAATTTTTACCTTTCTAGGAATCTGTGTCTTCAATTCTGTGAGAGTAAATATTCTCTCTCTCTCTCTCTCTCTCTCTCTCTCTCTCTCTCTTTTGTGGGACCAGGATTCAAACTCACGACCTTGCACTTTCCAGACAGGCACTTGTGCCATGGAGCTATGTCCCCAGCCCCTGTGAGAGTAAATATTCTCAAAGCAGCTGTTTATGATCCTCTGAATCTCCGCTGGATCTGTAGTAATTTCACCCTTTTCATTCCTTATTGCTTGAATTTGAGTCCTTTCTTTCCTCTTTTTGATCAGGTTAGCTAGGGGCTTATCAATTTTATTTAATCTTTCAAAGAATCAGCTTTTTGATTCATTAATTCTTTGTATTGTTTTCTTTGTCTTGATTGAGTTCATTTCTGATCTAATCTTTTTAATTTCCTCCTATCTTTGGGCTTTGGGTTTCATTTGCTCTTCCTTTTCTAGTCCGTTTAGGTGCTCCATGAGAGTATTTATTTGTTCCTGTTCTGTCTTCTTAATGTGGCAGTTCAGAGCTATAAGTTTCCCTCTAAGAACTGCTTTCATTGCATTCCATAAATTCTGGTAGGTTGTGCTTGAATTTTCGTTAAAGTGTAAAAATTGTTTAATTTCTTGTTTAATTTCATCTGTAACCCACTGGTTGCCGAGAAGTGTGTTGTTTAATATTCATGTATTTCTGGGGTTCTTGTGATTTCTTTTGTCATTTATTTCCAATTTTATTGCACTGTGGTCAGATAGTATGCATGGGATAATTTCTGTTTTCTTCCATATACTTAAGCATGACCTATGCACTAGTATGTGATCAATTTTGGAAAGTGTCCTGTGTGCAGCTGAAAAATATGTGTATTCTGAAGTGGTTAGGTGGAACATTCTGTGTATGTCCACTAAGTCCTGTTGTTCCAAGATCTGGTTCAGTTCTGCTACTTCTTTGCCAATTTTTGTGTGCTTGACCTATCTTTTTGGGATAAAGGGGTATTAAGTTCACCTGTTAAGATTGTGGTATTGGATAGTAGATTTTTCCTGTCCATTAAGATTTGTCTTATATAACTTAGTGCTCCCATGTTGGGTGCATACATATTTATGAGTGTTACCTCTTTGTCTTGAATTTTTCCCCTAAGTATGTAGTTGCCATCTTTATTTCATTTGATCTGTCTTGGTTTGAAGTTTAGACTATCTGCAAACAGGATTGCTACCCCTGCTTTTTTTTGAGGTGCTGGGGAATGTAGTATTGTTTTCATCCTTTAACTTTTAGTGTATGAGTTTCTTTATGAGTTAAGTGTGTTTCTTGTAGACAGCATACTGTTGGATTTTGCTTCCTTATCTACTCTGCCAGTCTATTTCTTTTAACTGGAGAACTGAGTCCATTTACATTAATGGTTATAATTGAAATGTCTTGACTTTTGATTGACCTGTCTTTTACTTACTATTGTTTATTATTTATTCTTCTGTTTAATTGTTGCCCTATTTGGTGTGTTCCTTCTGGTCTCAATTTTAGAGATCAGGTCATTTTGGTCTCCCTCTAAAATATTTTTTAGCAGTCTTTGTAGGGTTGAAATAATGAAATTCTTTAGTTGTTCCTTTTCCTGGAATCATTTCACTTCTCCCTCGTAGTTGAAAGAGAGTTTTGTGAAGTATAACAGTCTGGGCTGGAATTTGTTTTCATGGAGGACTTGAAGCACTCTGCTCAACCTATTCTTGATTTCATGATTTGTGAAGAGAAACCTCCTGTTATTCTGATGGGGTTTCCTTTAAATGTGATCTGTTTCCTTTTTCTAGCAGCTTTTAGTATATTATTCTTCTGCTGGATTTCTGAGATCTTGACTATTATATGTCTGAATGTGTTTTTATTCAGGTTCATGTTATTTTGAGTTTCGTATGCTTGAGTTACGTGAATATCCAATTCTTTTCTCATATTTGGGAAGTTTTCTGCTATTACTTCTGCCCATATTCTTTTTATATCACTTGTATTGACTCCTTCCTTCTCACTGATTCTTATTAATCTAGCGTTGTTCATTTTTGCATCATCTTGCAGACTTTGAATTACTTTTTCCTACATCCTGGTTGTTTTTAAGATACCCTTTCTTATCTTTTCACCAGCTGTTACTGTGTCTTCAACATCTGAAATCCTATCTTCACTTTCATTGATATGGTGTTGACAGCTTGTGATTGATATTTTATTTTCCTGTATATATCTTTGAGCCTGTTTCATGTGATCTACTTCTTTCCTATATCGCTTTTCTGCTCTCATTTCCTCTCTACTTTTCTGCAGTTTTTCATTTACTTCAGACTATTAATTTGGAGATGACATTTTTTTACTTCAGAGGTTATTTCTGATTTCCTCTGTTTTTCTTTCTTTCTATTTTTTGGCGGGACCGGGGTTCGAACTCATGACCTTGCATTTGCCAGGCAGGCACTTGTGCCATGGGGCTATCTCCCTGGCCCCTCCCTCTGTTTTTCTGCAGCTGTTTTTTTTTTTTTTTTTTTACTTCAGGCTCTAGTAATTCAAAGATTTCTTTTTTAACTTCAGAGGTTATCTCCCAATGTATAGAGTTCCTCTATACATTTCTGCATTTGTTTACTTCATACACTACTAATTCAGAGATTTTGACTGTATGATTCCCATTTTTTCTATGGTAGTGTCTCCTGTATTTGCTACAGGTGGGCTCGAGACCTGAGATTGCATTTTGCTCCTTGTCTGTATCATTCTGTATAGCAGTGACCTTTAGTGCAGAACTGCGTGCCTGTGGGTTGATCAGTCAGGCAGGGCTGCTGGGTAGAATGAGCTTCTGGTGGTCCAGGAGAGTGGATCTCATTCATGTGGTGGGCCTGGCTGCTGGGTCAGCTGTGTTTGTGGTGGGCTGGGGGAGGTCTTCTGTAATTTTCACTGTATAAATCTTTTACTTCCTTTGTGAGATTGATTCCTAAATATTTAATATTTTTGGATGTTATTGTGAAAGGCGTGTTTTCCCTAAATTTTGTTTCAGTATGTTTGCTGTTGGTGTATAAAAATGCTTTCTGATTCATTAATTTTTGCATTGTTTTCTTTGTCTCAGTTGAATTGATTTCTGCTTTAATCTCTATCATTTCCTCCCATCTTTGGGCTTTTGATTTTTTTTGCTTTACTGTTTCTAGTCGGTTTAGGTGCTGCATGAGAGTATTTATTTTTTTCCCATTCTTTTTTCTTAATGTGTGAGTTCACAGCTGTAAATTTCTCCCAATTAACTGCTCTCATTGCATCCCATAAATTCCAATAGGTTGTGCTTGAATTTTCATTAAATTGTAGATATTGTTTAACTTCTTGTTTAATTTCATTAGTTATCTAGTAGAAAAGTCTAACCATGAGGTATAAAAAGGAAAGCCATATTAATATGCTGAGCTGTAAAAGGCTTAAGTCAACAGCCTCCAATAATTGCCAGTTGTGCCGATAACCCACTACTGTTATGGACTATTGGACTATACATACAGCTACTTTCTCTTTGTTCAATGAGAGGAAAGGTTTGTGCTAATAGTGTTTAAACAAGATATCATGTCTGCATGTTGTACTCTGAACAACTACTATGAGGATAACAATATGATATTTGCACACAGGGTCTGGTTTATTTCACTTATGAGTATAGGCTCAAGTTGCATCCACTTACCTATGAAGGCTTCTAGTTTGTCTTTCTTGATAGCTGACTAATATTCCATTGTATAAAGATATCATATCTTTTTCGTCTGTTCCTCAGATATTGGGCATTTTGGTTGTTTCCAAGATTTGGCTACGACAAATTGTGCACATATGTCACTATGATATGATGTTTTCAGTTCTTTTGAGCAAATTCCAAGAAGGGGAATAGCTGGGTTCTATGAAATTTCCAGTCCTAGTTTTTGAGGTGTCTTCACATTGATTTCCATAATGGTTGTTTCAAGCTATATCCCACCAGCAGTGGAGAAGTGATCCTTTTCCCTTGCATCCTCTCCAACATTTTTTGTTAGTTAATTTCCTTATGATAGCCATTCTTTCTGGGGTTAGATCATAACTCAATGTTCTTTTAATTTGCATTTTTCAGATGGCCAGTGATGTGGACTATTTTTTTCTTGTATTTATTTGCTTCTTGTATTTCTTCCTTTGAGCAGTGTATGCTCATCCCAAATGCCCATTTTTAGATAAGGTCTTAAATTTTGGGGCCCTATTGATTTTTAGGTCTTTATATATTCTAGATAGAACACTTTCATCTGAGTGATTATTAAGATTTTTTCCAAGTTTGTGGGTTGTCTTTTCACTCAGTTGGCAATTTCTTTTGATATAGAGAAACATCTCAATAAGAAGAGGTCTCAGTTGTTAATTCTTTCAAGTATTTCCCATGCATTTTGATTTTTGTTCATGAAATATTTACCTACTCCCCTGTCTTCAAGACTTCCACCTACTTTCTCTGCCAGGAGATTTAGAGTTTCTGCTTTAATGTTTGGATCTTTAATCTTTTTTGACTTTAGCTTAGTGCATGGTTATAGATCTGGGTCTAGTTTTAGTTTGTGATATATAGAGAGCCAATTTTCTCAGCACCATTTCTTAAAAAGGTTATGTTTCTTTCAGTGAACATATGTGGCCCCTTTGTCAAAGATAAGATGGCTGAGTGTGCTTGTAGTTCTATCTGCATATTCTGATCTATTCCATTGATCCTCAGGTCTATTTTTTGCCAATACCATGCTGAGAGAGGAGAGAACAGAGAAGGAATGAGAATGGAGTCAAGATGTGTGATGTCTCTAGATCAACTCTGAGGAAGAGTGCAATCATTTTGTATTACAAGCATATACCAATAGAATAAAATCAAAACAAAAAATGTGTGGTGAATATTTTTATGATATATGCATCACAATACATTCCCCGGGGAAGTGAGAGATAATTATCATCTTTACAATAGTGCAATCTTACCTGCACATAGGATATATATCATTTCTTATTTTGATCTTTTAGAGTTTCTTTTGTTTTTGTTTTCTCTCATGGTATTACTCATCTTTCTTAAGATGTGTTTTGGCCTTGTTAACTTTTGCATGATTGGCAAAATATCTGTTACCCAATCCCACACTTCAAGATTCAGTACAACTGATACTTGCTTCTAATAGTCCTGCTAAAGTCTACTGTTAATTCTATAGGTATAACTTGATCTTTTGGGCTTTCAAAATTCACTATCATCTAAGACTAGCCATAGTGTTTCTCTTTCTCAATACGTTTACATTATATTTTTTGCCTTGCTTTGTTGACTAGGATACTCTGCATCATGCTTCATTGAAGTAATTATAACTGATTCATTTGTCTCAGTGGAAGTGTTGGTGGTAAATCTTGTCATTTTTCTCTGTGAAGTGTGTCATAGCTGTGGTGCATATTAATCATGATGAGGAAGTCCCCTTCTATTCTTAGTTTGGTAGACTTTTGGATCAATATGTACCAAATTGTATTGACTAAATTTTGACACCCCTGTATTTGTTTCTCCATGAACGTGGTATTGTAGACAGTTGCATTGTTGATGTTCTGATGCTGACAATTCCTGCAGGTCCTATAAAAACTTCACCTCCATGACCATGTATCAGTACCTTTCATGTTGCTGCATACAGATTTCATTGGACCTAGAATGTGTGATGCTAGAATTGATTTAAGGTATGGTAGGCTCAAGAGCACTAGGATGAATAAAGTGAATCTGAGGTATGAGATGCCCTTCAAATTCAAGGCCCAGCTGGACTACAAAGTGAGTATGTGGGCAGCCTAAATTCCATACTGATATCCTGTCTCAAAAAAAAAAAGGAAACTAGTTTTCTATGGTTCTTATCTCCTGTAGCAGATGTTATCATACTTCGAAGAAATCATAGTCCCTAACTTCCAGGTGTGACCAAAAAGACAAGTGAGAAATTTTCACATTCCAATCAGATACTAAAGGACAGGACAAGGTCAAGCTTGGATTTCCCCAAGACTCAAGTTATACTACACGGTCCTCTAGAAGAGCATCCAGTATAATGATTCACAATGTTTTGAGTTTTCCCATAATAGAAGCTCCAGGAAATCTGTGCATTGCAGACATAAAGCAGAGAAGCACTGGATTGCTGAGGAGGAAAAAGACAACAGGAGATATGGCCTGATGGCTTCATAGGAATGGAAAGAACTCTCCCAGCTGCAGCCTCAACATCACCAAAGAGAAGGACTTTATTTTCAAGGGAGCCTCATATCACCATGGTCCAGATTGTCATCAGCCTTAGGCAGTTCCTTGGAATTTGGTTCATAGGCACTGGATCTCTATATCCAAGAGAAGAGGAAGCCTGGCACTTTCTAGCTGGCAGCTGATCCTAGTGCCATCCTGGACATTATTTTGTGCCCAGGCAGAATGCAAGGGTTGTGAAGTCAGGAGGGCTTCCACCCTGATTTCAGAAGATGCCTTGGAGGTCAGACAATGTTCTCTTGAGAGGGTCACGATGGAAGCTGTGAGTGTGAAGCTGAAGGTTCACTGGTGACCTGAGAATGTTCAGAAGATAGGCATGTGAATCATACCAAGGAAAGCTGTAATGAGGGAGCTGAGACAGGCAAAGAAAGAAGCCATGGGATTTACCACCTCCATAAGTGCCATAGGGACAGAGCCACCTAACCTCTCTTAAATCAGAACTTGCCAGAGATTGGCAGGGAACTGGAAGACTGTGGAATTTAATGTTTGCCATCCTAGATTGTGGTCTTGCTTTGTTTGACTTCCTTGCTATTCCTCTGTTTTGTATGTTTGCAATGAAAATGTCTCTCTCTGATGCCATTACGTGTTGGATTGGCTTAACTCCGTTATGATGTGTACAGGGGATTATGGCCTTGAACTTTCCAGCAATGCTGAACTGATAGGATTTTGGTAACTGTCAGTGATGGGCAAAGTGCCATTGCATAATGGGACATGCATGAGCATATGGGGGGTCAGGAGCAGAATGTTATGGCTTGTGGCTCTCTGTTCCCCCCAAAAATCTATTGGGTTAGTAGATGGGGCTTTTCCAGAGGTGGTTGGATCAGCCTGTGAGATACTAGATTTAATCCATGCTGTAATCCTAGGATCAAGGGCAGCGGGATGAAGGATTATGAATGCTACCTGCTAGGAGGCTGGAAAAGATATAATGGATGGAAAGTGCTGTGGTCATCCCTTATTATTTTGCTACTATAGACTGTTTCTCCTCTGTGATACCTGTCTGAGTGACAACCTACCTTGGAGTCAGTCATTTATGAAGAGAAACCCCTGCAAACAGTGATCTAAATAAACTTTTCCACCTTAATTGTTGGATTTCTGATATTTTCTCTGAGCCATGAGAAAACGTGGTCCCCAGGTGGTGCTATTTGTGGTAGCATGGGGATTTATGCCATGGGGCTGTCTGAAGGATACTGGAAGATACAGTCCCCTCTAGTTTCCTTTTTGCATTTAGGCTGTGAAATGAGCAGTTCCTCAGGCACAAGGTGACAATGATAAAGCCAACACATAGGTGAAATGTGGCACATTTATAGACAGGACTACTCAGACCTTTTGTTTCCTCTTGAATAAGTTTTGCTCCATTTTTCAAACATATTGCACAATTCTTAGAATGCTGAAATGTGTTGTCCTAATGAAGAATATATTGGAGGATTGCTGTGAGTGCAAGGCCAGCCTGAACAACATAGTGAGAGCTTGTTTCCAAATTAAAAAAGACACACAAACAAAAATATTTTAAAAAAGGAAACCAAGGGAATGGAGCAAGTGTCCTGAAAGTGCCATTAATTGTAGGTTTTTCAAAGATTATTAAGACAAGAGGGGAAAATACCCTCTACAGTGTTGGGAGTAGGGTCTTGGTGGCCCTGGTTTTCTGTGATCTTGTTCAGCATATTCTTGCACTTAATGATCCAGCAGGTACCACCAGTGTTTACCAGGCAGTCCCGTGTATCAGGACTTTGCCATTGTCAGCCAGCCTTATCTTGACCTTAACTGGGTGAGGATACCTCTCCCTAGGGCCTGAAGTTGCCTAACTGCCTTTTCTGCTCACTGAGGTACAGTCACCTTCCCAAGGCACAGTGCCTGCTCCCTGAAGATTTTGAAGGCTATTTAGTACTCAAAGGCCAAAATTTCTGCTTCTCCCTGTCCTCCTTTATTTCTTCTATGTCATTGTCACTTAGTATTGTTGGTGGCTTCCCAATCACGCTCATCCACTATGGAAAAAACATTTATTCTTGTCAAATATTTTCTAGTGTACATCCATTTTGTATGCAATTAATTATTTTCTTTAAGATTCTATTACTTCTCCTTTTAGAGTTTATTTTGCTATTCTTCTTCTTATGCTACTGTTCTTCTTATACCTAGAGATGAGAGCACTATTAATGAATTCTCAGCTCTTTTTCTTTTCAAATGTATGTGCTGATGACCCACTATTTCTCAGTGAACACCATTACAGGAGCATATAATAAATGCATGTTGTGGTGTCTTAGCACTTGCTCAAACATTTTCTTCTTTTTTGCTATGGGACTGAGGTTTGAACTCATGACTTTGCACTTGCCAGGCAGGCACTTGTGCCACACAGCTATCTCCCTGGTCCCTCAAAGCACTTTCTAATTCCATTATACATCTTATTTGACATGTGGGCTTATTGCTTTTCTTTTCTTTTCTTTCTTTCTTTTTATTTTTTATTTTTTGTATTTTTAGGAAAGTGTCTACAGGGTACTCAGGGTCTCACTACTAGATCAGACTGATAGTGATCCATCTGTTTATAGCTTCCAAAAAGCTGCAATTACAGGAGTGAACCACCACACCCAGTCTCAATTGCTGTCTCATTGTACCCCGTGGGCATGGCCAGCATGGCAGGCTTGAGGATCATGTTTTTCTTTTTTTAATTCTTTCGATATACGGTCTTGCTATGCAGTGGTTTTCTTTTTTTTTTTTTATGCAGTGGTTTTCTTAAAAAAATATTATGGCTAGCTCAGCCTGCCCTGGGGGTGAGACTGGCACAGCGTGTGGTGCTGGGGATTGCACTGTGGTCGCTGTGATTGCCTAAGCTTGCCTAAGTAGGTGTTTCAGACCACTGGGCCAACTCACTGGCCCCACATTGTGCCGTTTTGACACTATATCTTAGGCTCCCTGGCATTGGGATTACATTCATGCACAGCCACACCCTTTTGGGGGCTAGCCCGGCACACCCATGATTCTGGGACTAGCATGGCATGAGGTACCAGAAATTCAACTTGGGTCCTTGTGCTTGGCAGGCAGGACAAGCTATGTTCACTGCCCCACTCTGTCTTCTTCTGGTGTAGCTCTGGGGGTGCACTGGTGTACAATGATGTCCTCCTTTACCTGGCCACAGGGAAGCACCTTTCCTGTTGCCCCCATAGTGCTCCTGAAATCTGTACCACACTGAAGCTCTACATGAATTGAATCAGCGATGCGATGGCAGCCAAGTCCTGAATATTCCCTGCCATGCACGTTCCCATTATTAAAGTAAATAGATGGAAATTCTAGTGCCATCTTTCTAAGCTGATGGTAGTAGACAAGGAAGGTCATCACATCACTGACCAATGTTAGAGACCCTAGTCCCTTGACCTGGGTCCTGAAGTTCAGGTTAGGATATATGGAAGTATAATATGGCAGACACCAAAGCAGACCAGTGCTTCTCCACTTTGAGCTGTGTTGTCCTCCTTGGGGGACTGTAAGCAATCAAGAGAGACATCTCAGCCTCCTGGTTCTACAAGGAGGCACACAGGAATTGAAGTGGATACAGAGTGTGTACTACAGACACACAACTGGGATGGACCCACAGGGTCCATAGAGAATGCACCATGGTATATTCTGTCCCAGAGACCCTAAGTGGGAGCCTGATACCCAATACATCAGATACCCAAAAGTTGTGCCTGATAGTTTGCTACCTAAGTGTAAACTACTGAATTATTATGGTGGTCATCTAATATGGCAAAAGCCCAAAACAACAGTTCTTTTTCCCAGAGACCACCTCCTCCTTCATCCCCAGCACCAGTCCTGTAGGGTCTTGTTGGTCTCTCTGTAGGTCCTCAGAGAAAATGTTGAGAGCATTGAGAAAATAGAGATAAGGGATAATAGCTGAGGTCAGGGGGTGGACCAGGCTTGCCAGTTAGGGGCTCATGCCACTGAGCTACCTCCCTAGCCCTGGTGGCACACGCCTGTAATCACAGCACTCAGGAGGTTGCGATGGGAAAACTGTGTGAGTGTCAGACCAGGCTAAGGGTTACAAAGCAAGCAGAAGGCCAGCCCAAACTACCTCTGTTCCCAAAGGCCCAGGAATGAGCATCCTCTCACAGAGCTCATTTGGCTCAGAGGTGCCCTGGGAGCAAAGGGTGGAGAAAGGATGCTATGGACATTGAGTTAGAGTCTCCAAATGGATGATCCTTGCTTACTCAGAACAAGGCCACCATGAAGCTTACACCTCCACTTCCCTCAGCCAGTCACTTTAGCACATGCGTGTGCTTCGATGCATGGGCATCTGTGACTGTGTGCCATTCCAGTGTGTATTCATTTGTGCTAGCAGAGCCTACACTTAGTTTGAATTGTTTTAAGTCTTTCACTTCTGAGCCTTTCAGAACCATATTTCCAGCTCTCTAATTTCTTATTAGTATATGTTTGCAATACAAATAATTACATTTATTTTGCAGATAGGGGAGGTGTG
>PVKN010034608.1:0-11786 GCA_004027915.1 Capromys pilorides
AGAATTTTTTTGTACCAACAATGATTAGAAAAATTATCATGTCTACATTCTGTGCTCTATATAACTACTAGGAAGACAACAATATGCATTGTATCAATTATTGGGAACGTACTCCTATCCTGTTTTTTTAAAAAAAAATTTTTTTAAAGAACTAAACAAAAGTGATGTAGCAGGGAGCCTAGATTCTTATTTTGTAAACATCCTATCCTATGGACATTGCATGAGTTCTACACCTCCAGCTGCAGAGTAGCTGTTTAAACCAGTTTCCAGATACACAGATGTGCTTATTAACATTTTACAACTTGAACATATACATATATGAGTTCCTGGCACTTGGGTTGCATTTATGAATTAATTAAGGCCTTACTTCTTTATTCCAACACATAAAGAACATCAGAAACAGGTTGCTTATGTATCTGTGTATTTGTTTACTTGGTATTATGGTTTGGGTCTAGATGTTCTCCAAAGCTTCCTATGGTCTGGGGCTTTTTCAGAGGTGGCTGGATCTAGAGTGTATGATGCTGGGATTAAGGGTGTGTGGTTGCTGAATTGGTCCACTGATTCACCTGACACCACTCTAATCCCAGCAGTCTACATACAGTATACAAGGGACAGAAAGGCTCTGGTCTCCCTTTCACTTGTTGCTTTGCTACTTTCTGCCCACCATGACTGTTCGCCTCTGCCATGTGCCACCCTGCCTTGGAGACAGCCAATTAGGGACTGAAAACTTTACAAACTGTGAGCTAAATAAACCTTTCCACTGTTAATTTTGGGGTGTTATGTATTTTACTAGAGAAAAAAAGAGACACTTGGCCAAAACAATATCTTTGCCTTACCTCAGAATTATGTTATCACTTCTGTCTCAGTTACTACTTGTTACTTGTTTCTGGGACAAAATATCCAATACCACAAATCAAGGAAGGAAAGTTTTAGTTCATAGTTTGTGGAGGTTTTAGGCTATACTCGGCTGGCCCTCAGGCAGAGTGGCACATGGCAGAGGGCAGCAGTTCATAGCAACAAAAAATAGTGAAGAGCAAAGGAGAAGAGCAGCAGCTGTGGCTTCTAGCCAGCCTCTCTCCCCTCCTTATATTATAAACAAGCCACCCTGGGGCTGGAGGTATAGAACTCATGCAATGTCGATGCCCTCCTCTTGCATAGGATGAGGATGTTTACAAAATAAGAATCTTGGCTCCCTGCTGAGTCACTTAATTAACTTCTGAACTTCTCGAATTGACACAATGTATCAATCAGTACACTCCACCCCTTATCAACTTGCCAACCAGACATTTCCTTAAGCCAGTTTCCAGGTACATAGACATGCTTACTAACATTTTACAACTTGAACATTGTATTACATTAGAACCATGACATTTTGCCCCTGGGGAACCCCCACCCACCCAAAGACTCTTGCACATTTCTTGATGCAAAAGGCATTTTAAAGTCTATCTCTAAGAGTTTCCAAAGCCCTAACAGTTTCAGCATTGCTGAAAAGTCTAGGTCATATGTCTCCTCTAAGATCTGAGGCAAACTCTTAGCTGTGAGCCCCTATACAAATGAAAAGTTAAACACTTCCAATACTTAATGGCACAAGAGAAAAACATCATTTCAAAAACTACAAGCAGCAGGACACAAAGCATTGGGGCCAAAACAAATCCAAAATCTAGAAGGTCAAACATTAAATCTTGTAGTTCCATGTGGAATTTGAAGCAAACTCTGTAATGAGTTGTGAGCTCCAAAAGCCTTATATGGCTCCATCCCTACTGCACTTCTGCTGGTAACTCGCATCACCTTTTTTCTGGGGCTGGATTTTCTCTCATTGCAGCCTCTCTCAGAGAATCAACATTCCTGGTTTTTTTTTAAAACTTCTGGGGTTTCTACTGAATAGGCTTCTCACAGCTTTACACATTGCCCTCTCAGGGGCACATTGCCTGGCTTCCCATGCTTTTTGAAATGAAGCCTCCTTAACCTGAGAATCCCTGCATGCTGAATGTACCACACTAGTGATACCAAGGTCTGCTGTCAGCTGGAGCAGCAGCCAGGCTTCCTTCTCTCTTTGCTATAAGTGTCAAGTGCCTGGATTCTTGAGCATGGTGGCCCTGACTATGAGGAACAAATTCTCTATGCTGGTGTCATTTTGGAATCTGTTATGGCCACCACCTCTGTTCTGGAACCTGATGTCAGCCCCTCTATTCGGGAACGTGGAGCTCTGCAGCTTTCTCCTCAAGGCAAAGTCCTTCACCCCTGTAATTCTGAGGCCGCAAAGAGTGAGAACCTGCTACCTCATGTAATGCCCTCAGGATATCTTTTTTATTTTTTTGTTCCTCCTGGGCAATGTAGATCTCAGCTCTATCTCTGTAGTCTACAGCCATTTTGGCACTTTCTTTTCTGCCAAATTCACAACATTTTTTATCATCCTGCTGGGCTTTTTATTCTTGGTTCTCAACATAGATCTGAATAAAAGCACCCCAACAACAGTCATGCCACTGCCTCAACATTTGACTGCCTTGAGATTTCTTTTGCAAGAGTAACTTGGCTACTGCACTTAATCTCAATCTCAGGAAGTCTCTGGACAGGAACAAAATTCAGGCAAACTTTCTACCAAGTCATAACACACATCCTCTGGAGTCCAACAACCAATACAGTCCTTCTTCCCAGCAGAAACCTCCTCAGCCTGCTCTTTACACGAAGGCTTTCTATCACCATTTGGGTTTTCTGATCTCCCATACAGAAGAGCCTATGGTGTGCTAGCTCTTTGCTAATAGGTGACATCTCCAAACCTTTCTTATCTCTTCCCGTAAGCCATTCCCAAAGGCTCTTAAAGATCATGGTCAGGTAGTCACAGCAAGGACCTCATTCCTGGTACCAATTTCTGTCTCCATTACTTTTTACTTGTTGCTCGAACAAAATACCCAATACCTCAAATTAAGGAAGGAAAAGTTTCTTTAGCTCACAGTTTATGGAGGTTTTAGTCTATACTTGGCTGGCCCTTAGACAAAATGACACATGACAGAGGGCAGCAGTTTATAGCAGAAAAAACAGCAAAGAGCACAGGGAAGAGCAGCAGCTGTGGCTTCTAGCCAGCCTCTCTCCCCTCCTTGTATTATAAACAAGCTACCCTGGGGCTGGAGGTGTAGAACTCATGCAATGTCCATTCCCTCCTCTTGCATGGGATGAGGATGTTTACAAAATAAGAATCTTGGCTCCCTGCTAAGTCACTTAAATAACTTCTAAACTTCTCAAGTTGACACAATGTATCAACTAGTACAATTTTCCAGTAGTGTCCTATCAGGGAACTGACAATTCACAGCAAAGGTGTGAAGGTGAAAGACTGATCTCACAGTATGTAGTAGATTTAGGGCATAGTGGAAGAAGTTGTTCAGTGATCTGCAGCAGGAAGGGCTCTCTCTCTCTCCAAAGTGTCAGGCCTCATAGACTCTAGAACTAGGAATCAGGTTTCATGTGCATGGGCCTGGAACAGACATGAGACATGTGTGGCACATTCAGGTATACAGGCTCACTCAAGGGTAACACACCAGACCTTCTACTTGGAAAACAAGAAGGCCCAGAGATGGCATAGACCCCATTGCTAGAAACTCTGCCATCTGGCACTTGTGAGCAAGCTAATGAAGCAAAGCCTGATCAAGGGTCTGCCAACCAGGATGTGACAAGGAATCTGTGGCAAGTCCTAACAGAAGAACCAGTGTAGACAACCCTAGAGTCTGGAGGAAGATAAGATCCCACTCTCCAGTGGCTATGCTAAAAGGCAGCTTGACACAATTAGCTGTCCGTGTCAGTGTGATCCATACCTATGGATTAAGCCAAGATCTGATCAAAAGTATCTTTTAAAAATCATATCTCAGGAGCCGCACCGCCTCCCGCCGCACGTGGTGTCAGCGCGATGCCCAAATCCAAGCGCGACAAGAAAGTTTCCTTAACGAAAACTGCCAAGAAAGGATTAGAACTGAAACAGAACCTGATAGAAGAACTTCGGAAATGTGTGGACACGTACCAGTACCTCTTCATTTTCTCTGTGGCCAACATGAGGAACAGCAAGCTGAAGGACATCCGGAATGCCTGGAAGCATAGCCGGATGTTCTTTAGCAAAAACAAGGTGATGATGGTAGCCTTGGGTCGAAGCCCAGCTGACGAATACAAAGACAACCTGCACCAGGTCAGTAAGAAGTTGAGAGGTGAAGTTGGCCTCCTTTTCACCAACCACACGAAGGAAGAAGTCAATGAGTGGTTCACAAAATACACGGGAATGGACTTTGCCCGAGCTGGGAACAAAGCAACTTTCACTGTCACCCTGGATCCAGGGCCCCTGGATCAGTTCCCACACTCCATGGAGCCTCAGCTGAGGCAGCTGGGACTGCCTACTGCCCTCAAGAGAGGTGTGGTGACCCCACTATCTGACTACGAGGTATGCAAGGAGGGTGATGTGCTGACCCCAGAGCAGGCCCGCATCCTGAAGCTGTTTGGCCATGAGATGGTCGAATTCAAGGTGACCATCAAGTACATGTGGGATGCCCAGTCAGGAAGGTTCCAACAGATGGGAGAAGATGACTTGCCAGAGAGCGCACCTGAGTCTTCAGAGGAATCAGAGTCGGAGGGTGAGGACGACTGACTCAGACTCAGGACCAAAGGCTTCCAGCCTGTGCTGGTCTGCCCTGGACCTCAGGACTGTGGCCACCTTTCAGAGGGAGCAGCTATTTATGCAGCTGTGGATGAGAACAAGAAAGGATAATGGGACTAACTGTTCCATAAAGAAGCAAACTTTGTCTGCAGGTGTCTCCCTGCAGACAGCAAGAGACTCGTTGGGGTGAAAAAAGTTTTTAAAAATTAAAAAAAAGAAAAAAAAATCATATCTGAGCCACATATGATGGCACACACCCATTATTCCAGGATTTGGGTAGGCTGAAGCAGGAGGTTCAGAAGTTCAAACACAGCCTGCACAACTTAGTGACTTAAGGAGAACCTGTCTCAAAAAAAAAAAAAGCTAAGAAAAGTTGGGGATGTCCTGGCTTTAGTCTCTGGGAGATAAAAAGAAAGTGACATTTGTACTTGAGCATGTAGACATTTTCTTTGTCATTATTCTCTAAACCACATAGTATAACACCTACTTTCATGGCATTTACATTAGATTAGGTATTATTAGCAACCTAGAAATGATTTAAAGTATATGGGAAGATGTGCATTGGTTAAATGAAAATACTATGCCATTTTATAAAAAGGATTTGAGTAACCACGGATTTTTATATCTGGGAGTATCCTGTCACACATTCCATGAAGACTGAGGGACAGCTGTAGTGACCGAGAACCTGGCTCTGAGATTGGATCTCATTTCTATCACTTACCAGATATGAGGCTCTGGGTAACAGCCTATCTTTCCTTTGCCTCCATTCCTCTTCTGTAAAATTAGTGTAATGGTAGGGGTTCATTGAGAAGTTTAACTGGCATGAAAATGGTTGGCATAGTGTCTGGGATATGAGTGTTTAAACATTAGTTATTGAACAAGCATATATGATGATATAAGCTATTTTCAGTGATGTGCTTTTCCAGTGAGCCCAAATGAAACTCTAGCAGCTCCCAGGGCCTTTCTACTTCTTAGATAATAAATGAGCCATAGTAAGTCACAAACAGTTTCCATTTAGTGCTTATGCTTAGAATATGAGAATTCTGGACTTGACGGTTTTAAATCTTCCTCCCCTAACCTTTTTGCTAGTAGCTTCAGGTGGAAAGGTGTCCCTCTGGCTCTCCTCTCTTCCTGCCAAGTACTGATATGGGCCACTAGAGAGAATCAGGTTTGCAGGGACAGCTAAATTGCAGGCCAGCTCTGACTTGACTGGTGGCTTCACACTGAGTCTCAAGGCTAGCACATGGTCGTGGTTCTCTCTCTCTCTCTCTCTCTCTCTCTCTCTCTCTCTCTCTCTCTCTCTCTCTCTCTCTCTCCTTCCCTCTCTCCCTGTCTCTGTTTCTCTCTCTGTCTCTGTCTCTGTCTCTGTCTCTCTCTCTCTCTCTCTGTCTCTGGTCTACAGAGCTTCTTTTCTCAATCATTTCTCTTCTACTTCCTTTGGCTACAAAACACACGCCCATTCCAGCGTTCTCTTGCAGTTTCTTCATTCCCGAGCATGCAGAAGTAAACTCTAGCCTCCATCTGCAGATGTCCTGATAGTCTACTCAATGAGACCCAAAAGGAGACACATCATTGTGCTCTCCCACTCAAACCTGAGTGGCCCTTGGCAAACACTCAGGGTCTGGACCCTAGATCTCAATGTCATAGCACTATTTTAATTACCACAGCAGACAATTCTAACACCTTAAATCTGTTGGCTCCTTTAAGTCCAAGCACACTAAAAATGCTGAACTTGAGCAGGCTCACTGTCTGATTTTCCTACAGACAACTCAGCTTCCAGCATATAGCTGTCTCCTAAGCTGCCATCCATATTTCCCATGTACTTGAACACGCTTCCAAACTGTTCCAGTGACCCTTGAAATCTCTCTGTATGAGGCACAAGGTCAGGATAGGACTCAGCAAGTTTGTTCTAAGAAGAGGCAGGTAGTAAATGCTTCAGGTTTTTGGACTCCCAGTCTTTCTGGCAATAGCTCTACTCTGCCATTGTCACTTACAAGGAATTATAGGCACCATATAATAAAATTACTGTGGCTGTATCCCAGTAAAACCTTATATACAAAAATAGGCTGTGACCAGATTTAGCCAAAACTTTAATCTCTGGGTTAGTAGTACTTCCACCCTTTACTTCACTCCCCAAATAGCAGAGGGATGGGAGCCCATGAGAGGCAACCACTTTCTCCAAACTGCTCTCACCTATCTCATTACCTCTCTCACTGACTCCCTCCCTCTCCCTCTCTCCCTCCCCCAATCTCTCTCTGTCCACTTTTATTATCTGAATAGAAAAGAGCTGTGAAACACCTTCTCAGACATTTCTCTTGAAAATCAGTATGTATATTTGCCTTACATTCTTATCACCACTGACAAATTGGCATTCTCCATCAAACATAAAGCAAGAAGAGTTTAAAAATGTTTTGAACTCAAAGTGGCTATGGATCCACAGAAGCATCCTGAAGAGTTGAAAGCTTTCTGCCTTAAAGTCACAAGGATGAATTGGCCATAGTTTCTTGTCCCAAAAAGACACAGATACTGTTCTCCATTCTATGACACACTGCCTTGGTTTCCTAAAAAATATGGTACTTATTCTAATGTTCCTTATTAACCAGGGTTTGCTATTTTAGTAGCCTTGCTGTGACTTCCTGTAAAACTGATGCCACTGAGTGTTGTGGAGATGCCCAGAACTAATGTCTAGTGTTTCTAAAGTGAGTGACCCTATAAATTTCGCCTTTTTGAGTTTTGTCATATATATGTGTGTATGTGTGTGTGTGTGTGTGTGTATATATATATATATATATATATATATATATATAGAGAGAGAGAGAGAGAGAGAGAGAGAGAGAGAGAGAGAGAGAGAGGAACTCAGAACCTTGCACTTGCCAGACAGGCACATATGCCACTGAGCTATCTCCCTGGCTTTCTATATATTTTGTTGTCTTCTCATCCACTGTTTGCCTGGCAGCAGTCACTGCCTGCTGCTGTCCACTTACCTAACTTGAGTGGCTTCCTCCACTATTTAGTGGCTTTTTATTTGCTTGGACTTAAAGACAAAAAGTCAAAGTATTAAGATTGTCACATAACTATAAGAGGTGTGAGGGCTGACGATCTTCATGGGTGCACAATGAGTTCTGGATGTGGAAGACCCACCTCAGAAGACTGTACAGAATGGTACGCAAGGGAAACGAAGCAGGAAGACTTGCTTCTGTCTCTTCAGAAGAGCTCCAGTCTTCATTTTTACCTTGGATATCATCTCCTGGCTCCCAGTGCATTCTTCAGGTTCTGGCACAGATCCTTTGGCCTCCTGCTAGGGACTCACATGAGACACTATAGTGAGGTCCAGGTTTTCAGCTGGATCCTTTAGATTTCCAGCATGAAGACCTTTTGTATTCTTCTACACCTGTGGATGGCCATTGTAAGCCAATCTTGATTCTTATTTGTATATCTTGCATTAAATGTTTCTCTAGTATGCACTGACTGACACGCGTAGCATTGACATTGTACTGGGTATTATAAACAATGTAGGAGTGATTTAAAATATACAGGCATAAAAATCATACAACACACAGAAAATTTTTGTCTGTATAACCATTAATCTTTGTTGCCCATTCTACACCTTACATCCCTTCCTTTTTGTCTTTGATAATAGAATGTATTTGTTGAGGTGGTAGGCAAAGATTTCATTGCCTAATTATGAAAGTTGCTCATCTTCTATACCTAGCAGATGAATCTTGACTGGTACTTTAAAAAAAAAAAAAGTGATTTTACTGTTCTTTTTATTAGTTTAGCGGTGATCACATGGCTCCATCCTGGTCAACAAGAGACAAGGAGAGTTCTGTAAAGACAGTTCTAGAATAGCTTCCTTCCTTATATAAGGAACAGACTCAGCAGGATTTCATGCTTGGAAATAGATGTGAAGCCTGGAACTGTACCAATTGTTTTGTAACCACAAAGTGACAAGGATGTCAGAAAGTCAAAATGCTAAGAAAAGTGACATATATAGAGAAAAAGCCTCAGTCTTTTACTGTACTTTTAGAACCAAAGGTGGAAACCACCTGCTCTAGACCTTTTATTCACTGAGAAAAATAAACCTTTTGTAAGGTTTTACTGCTCAGATTTTCTTTACTTGTCAATGTAAGTATCCTCACTTAACAGGGAATTTGGTGTTTGGTTCTAAGGAAGAAAGATAAAAATGGCAGTAAAAATAAATTATTACAGGTCTGTAATTTGATGATGGCTAAACAGTTACATTTTGAACCCAATGTACTTTCTGTACCTTTAGAAAAAATGGCAAGAAATTTCAGAATACTGATGTTTGACTGTTGCATCTCTCAACAAAGTAAAAAAAAAAAAAAGCCACCATGAAGAGTAATGATCTTTTCCTCATATCCATTGACACATGCCTGTAATCCCAGCACTCAGGAGCATCAGGCAGGAGGATCACTGCAAGTCTGAGAGTCTAAGCTACAAAGTGAGCTCAAGGCCAGCCTTAACCGCATAGCATGACCCTGTTTCAAAAAATCAAATAAAATAAGCTTGTCAAGGTGAAGACTGGAGCTCCTCTGAAGAAACAGAAGCAAGTCTTCCTGCTTCGCTTCCCTTGCATACCATTCTGTACAGTCTTCCGAGGGTGGGTCTTCCACATCCAGAACTCATTGTGCGCCCATGAAGATCATCAGCGAGGCCTCGCACCTCCTATAGCTATGTGATAATTAATCTTAATACCTTGACTTTTTGTCTTTAAGTCCAAGCAAATAAAAAGCCACTAAATAATGGAGGAAGCCACTAAAGTTAGGTAAGACGACAGCAGCAGGCAGCACACGTGACCAACTCACAAAGATACTTCCTAGCTTTTCCTCCAGTTTAGGGTAGTCATGTGACTAAATTCTGACCAATGAGATGAGAGAAAATGTTAGCTCTGCAGCTTTCCTTCACATCCTAGATAGGAAACTATATGCCTGTACTTCCTCTTTTCTCATCCAACTAAGAAAATTGTGACAAGTGGCATAGTCATTGGAGCTCACCAGTTGAGAATGGCAAAAAGACCTCACTAGCCCTGAAATACTCATTTCTGGAGTGTTACCTAAGAGAGAAATAAGCTTTTTAAAAACACTGTGTATGTGTTATGGTTAAGGGAGGTTCCTTTTGTCATAGCAGCTTCACATTTACCCTAACTTATCAAGAAAGAAGACACTAATTTAGAAATACTTTGGCAGTTGAGTGAGAAAAAATATCAACTTCTCTAGCTTACATAATTATTTTCCAGTGTTAATCGAGAGTTTCACAGTTTGAAGTCTGGCCTGACTGATAAGGGCAACTTCCCCTCAATTTCAGATGAAGTGCATACAAAAAGCAGAAAAGTACTACTAAACCAACAGTGGCGGGGCTAGGGAGGTAGCTCAGTGGAATAAGGGCTTGCCTGGCTAGCACAGGATCCTGAGTTCAATCTCCAGTTCTGCAAAATAAATGAATAAGTAAATATTTTAAAAAAATTTTTTTCTTTTTTTTTGTCTTTTCGAGACAGGGTCTCGCTATGCAGTTCAGGCTGGCCTTGAGCTCACTTTTGTAGCCCAGGCTGGTCTCGAACTCACACCGATCCTCCTGCCTCAGCCTCCCAAGTGCTGGGATTACAGGCGTGTGCCACCACGCCCGGCTCAAATATTTTAAAAATTTTAAAAATTAAAAAGAAAAAACTAAACCAAGAGTGGCTACATAGGCACCAAAGATATGACTAAGGGCAGCATCTTCCTCACGAATTTTTCCTTACAATTTGTCTCATACAGTTGAGCCTGGTGGTATACATCTTTAAAGTCTGTACTTGGTAGGCTGAGGTACGACTCTGAAAATCTGAGGCCAGCCTGGGTTACATAACAAGACCCTGTCTTAACAAAAAAATTGGCTTGTACAAAGGCTGTCAGACCAAGTGAGAGGGGACTAAACAGTGCACAACATAGTGGCCAGCATCTTAAAGGCAAGAGCCCTTAAAGAGTTAAAAAAAAAAAAAAAACTTCCTCTGCAAAATCTTTGGATGCAATTATGAATGCATGAAATTTTTTGGCTAGACAATAGACTCAGAACTTCCACAGACTTCACTGTGGAAGAAAATGTGTTGAAAAGCAAAATCACAATTCAGTAGTTTGATTGTAGAGCACTCCAATACCGAAGACAGTAATTTTCAACCTCAACTTCACTCTAGAATCACCCAGGGAGTTTAAAAATGTCCTGATGCCTATTCTTTGAGAGTCTGATTTAATAAGACCAAGGCGTAACTTCATGCCGAGTTTTTAAAATTTTACCTGCAACCAAGTGTGAGCTACACTACCTCAAGCTGATTAGTAGGCCTCAACATTGCATTAACAAAAAGAGGACTACAAAATGTATGTTTCACAGCAAGTGTATTCTCCCTAATGTGTATAGGGAGGAGAAAGGTGTAGGAAGAATTCCCAAGAGCACAACACAAGCTCCAGATGCACTAAGCATAAAATAACCCCATTCCAGGCCAGGGAGTCATCCTCATTTCTTTCCAGCAGCTTTGATTTGTACTATGGAGACACATCAAGGATTACTGCATTTTTCCCTAGTCTCACTTTCTCAAAAGGCAGTTTTGAATACTCCTGTTTCGTCTTCTGCCTTATTTTACTTGAGAGCATGAAATTTTTACATGAGAGCATTGCAGGCAGATAATTTATCCTTTAGCTTTAGCCAGATCATGAGGACACATATATGAATTTCATGGAAAAGACACACATCCAGGGGTAGAAGTTTACACATCTGGATCAGGATTTGGGCTGTATGCTTTATGAGTGTGGTGAGCCTACAAGCAGAGGAATGAGGAAGAACGTAGCTGATAGCTATAATGAGTTCAACAAAGGCTTTCATTCTGTTGTTTTTTCTTAATAAAGGAAAAATAAATACTGCATATGACCCAGTAGAAAGAATTGATGATGCAATGTAGGAAAGGTTAGGATTTGTGTGCAGGTATAGAGATTAATCCTTAGAAAGGAGCACAAAAGAGAAAAGATAGGAAAAAAATTAAAGGTAAAAATCATGTAACATATGTCCTGTGTACATACAGGACAGCTGAGTAGATGGTACTACTAATTCCTATCAGTTTTTTGAAAGTAGCAGTGAATGTCTAAAATCTTTTACTTTGACTAGCTCC
>PVKN010034609.1:0-11798 GCA_004027915.1 Capromys pilorides
CACTCTCGTAGTGCTCCTGGTAGGCACTCAGATAAAGAACCATAGCACAGAACACACAAATAATAGTCGATTAATATCTAATGTCATGAAATTATAAACCAGTGCATCTCTCTTCCTGAGTAGCTCACTTCGAAGAAGTTTCATCAAAGTGATGACTGTTATCATTTGAGATTAGATACTTATTAGTTTAAAGATCTGGAAATCAGTGCTATGCAGCATTGACATAATGTGTTTCCCATTTTGTGCTTTGGAAACTGGCCTGAGTTAGCTATTGGAGAAGTCTAGAAAATATATGGCACAGGGGATGAGGAAGGGGCCTCTTCAGAGTGTCTACAGTGGAGGCGGAGTGGGAGGATCTGAAAAGAAAGAAGGGTAAAATCAAAATCACTGCTTGCCGCATTCTTCCCTTTGTCAATCTGTTTCGTGCCCTTCATATGGAAATGTGATATTTAACACAAACTTTAAATACTTTCTGATGTAAAGTTAATTGTCTTAAAAACACTACAAAGCCCCAGGCTGTCAGTACCCCACAAGTTTTTCCCCCCAGTTTAATGTTACTAGAAAGAGTGAAGAGGACCATTACAAGCAAAATTGATAATGAAATTCACTGTACCTCAAAATATCTCTAACCTTGTAACCCTGGTAAACAATATAGGCATTCCCTCAGGACCTATAAAAGCAAAGAATATGCAGATAGCCCTCTGGTCACTTCAGACACAGCAATGATTTTATGAGGAAATTCTAGAAACAACCAAATGACCTTTTGATCAAAGACCTGGAATTCTTTGATGTCTCCAAAGTGAACACATTTCTTACTTAAAACAAATACACACAAAAAGGTCTGCTGTAAGAAGAAAAACATTCTCAATCTGAAGTCAAATTTTTGAAGAAGAGTGGTATTTGTAGATAAAATTCAAGTGTTAACTATTAAACTTTGGTACCGAAGACTGTAAACTGGTAACATCACTGAAACAACCAACCTTTTGGGCACCAACTGTGTGCTAGCTCTTCTTCTAAATGCTTCACATATAACAGTTTCTTTGAAATTCCATGGAGTGGACAGATACAAAAATGAAGCACAGAGAAGCCAAATGATGTGCTCAAGATCACAAGGCAAGTGGCAGAACCCGTATTCAAATCAAGGTAATATGACAGCAGAATACATTCAATGGTGAAACACTGAAAACCTCCCCCATACCATTGTTGTAGGCAGCTGAATTAGACAGAAATATTATAGGCAGTCAGACACGGCTAGGCCCTTGAGGGAGACAGCATGGAAGACAAGATTCCTTGCAACTGTGGAGAGACAGATGCTTAGGCTTTGGGCCACATCTACAGACCAAAGATCAACCAAATGCTTACTTCCCTAAAAATAAGCATCTTTGATAATCACCTTGAGGAAGCCAGGAAGTGTCACTCGTCCAACCCCTAGAGGATAATCCTTTCTTCTCTATTCATGATCCTTTGCTATGTGACTTGATTTCTCATTTGGGCTTGGATTTAATCAATTCTACCTGAACAAATATGCTTACAGTCTTACTGGTTGATCATAGTTTTGTCCGACCTCATGTGCAAGTTCCCATATTTTCCACCTTAGACCCACCTCACCTCATGATTTTGTTCTATGAAAATCCTTAGAAAAGGCAGGTTCCTGGGCACCTGCTTGGGCTCCCTTCTATCCCTCTCTCAGACAGAAGCATTCTTTCTCCCAATGAATCTAGTCTGCTCTTAACCTCTGTTGTTCCTAAAATTCATTCTTTAGTTTTAGAGAACATGAACTCAGTTCAAGTACCTTCCAGGTTGGGAGTTCCATTCCCCTATATTAGCATCACACATCATCCCACACAGGGGCTCTGTAATTATGTGATGTACAAGAAGACATATGCATCCCTGGCAGGTAAAATTCCCTTGGGGTGAATGCAGCCCACATGAGTACAAATGGCTTGGCTAGCAGAGTGGGAACTGGATTCTATCACCCCTCTGCTGCATCAGCTGGGTGCCCTTGAAGCTCAGAAAAGTTATTTCCTGAAAGATATATCCTTAATTATCTATTACTTCTCTCATCAATGCTGGGACACAGCTGGTACTTAAATGTTTGTTCAATAAATGTATTTAATGCCTTCAACAAAAATGGTGCTTAATTACTTTCCAATAAACAAAAAAAAAATGGCTACCGAAGTATCTATCTGCACATTAGTACTTTTTATTATATTAATTTTAATGAGAAAGAAATAACAATGATGCAGTTTCAAAACACATTAGTAGGACAACCACAACAATTAATACAATGCATATTGTTGTCTTCATAGTAGTTGTGCATAGTACAAAATGCAGACATGATAACTTTTCTAAACCCTAAAACATATGTAACACTTCAAGAATTTGTGTCATCCTTGCATAGGGGCCATGCTAATCTTCTCTATATTGTTCCAATTTTAGTATATGTGCTGCCGAAACAAGCACAGCATTAGTACTTTCAACGTTTTATAAGAAACTACAATATTTAGACACATAAAAACTGATTTCTTCTAGTCATGTTGGGTACTGGTACTGGATACTATTACTTATTTGAAGGGGAAGAAAGTCAGCCAACCCACAATAACCACTTCACATTTGCACAGCAGTGCAGAGTTTTCAGCACATGCATTTGATCTTTAACAAAACCCTGTAAGGTTGGCATCACCGTGCCCATTTCTCAGAGAGGAAATAGAGGCCCCAAGATTCAAGGGCTTACACTTGAATTACACAGCTAATAACTAGGTCTGAACCCTACCTGTGTTTCTGTATCCTTTGTGCTTCTCATGAGCTTCACTACGTCCTATAATTTACAGTGGCTTGTGTTAAAGCAAATTCTGGAAGCATGTAGAGTTTTCAAATCAGGAAGTTTTCTTTATTAGTACTTTCTTGGAAACAAGACTCTTTGCAGTACTGGAAAATAAGTTCAGGGTCTCCACGCAGAGCCCTTTCTAAAAATGATTTTTGGAGACAGAGTCTCAGTAAGCTCCCTAGACTGGGCTCAAACTTGCAATCCTCTTGGAGCCTATTGGTGTACAGAGCCCAGGAACACAGTCATTTGGGAGAAAATCTGATTGCATAGGAAAATCATTTGAGGGAAAATCTGATTGCCTCTCAAAGCAGTTTTCCTGCTACAGCTTATAACAGGTTTGACTTCTGGAGTTCAGCCTGACTCCTCTTACCTAGGAACACACCATCATAATTTTTGGGAAACCTGAAACACAAGGAACAGGTGATACATAGATGACAGGATATATATGTTATCCCTTTGATAACTGAAAAGGCCTGTAATGACATTATTCATGTTTTGTCCCCCAAATTTGGAGGAAAGACTCCAAATCTCAGTAACCTTTGCTGTATTTTCTCTAAGATGGTCAAAACATATAACACAAAAACAAATGGCAATAGCTTGTAAAACAAAGGAGACCTTTACTGAAGCCTCGGGCCATGGGATGATTTATGCTCTTGTAAAGGATAAAAAAAATCAGGCTTCCATAAGTTGCCATAGAAACCTATCTCCAGATGCAGCTGCGTCAAGATACTAGAATAAGATTGCTTTCAGAAGCCTTTCAGAATATGTCTAAAACCATAAAAATTGTTTCTTCATTACACTTTATATGCAAATGATTGTATTTTTCTAAAATGTCACAGATCATAATGCATCTTGTTTCATATCCAAGCTTTTATCTTTACCCTTTGTTCTTACAAAAGAGTTGAATATCTTTCATGTATTGTAATCATGATGGACAAAATTTGTGCTTTACCTCAGCATGCTCTCTCATGAATAAAGGAAGCAAACCCAGAAACCACAGCTTTCTCTTTCTCAAGTGTGGATGCCTTATTGTTGATTTGTACTCATTTTAAAAAATAGTCTATGACTCTCAATTCACCTGCTTCAAACCCTCTTTGGAACTAGATGAACTATGAGTGAATAAATGAACACAGTCTTTTAAGAAATTTTTTTTTTATTCCCCACTCCCACCCCATTATTAAGGATTAAACCCAAGACAAACTTTCTACCATTCAGCTACACATGCCTCCCTAAAATTGGGTTCTAAGTACCAAAAATAATCACATGGTGCTGTGATAGTTTCCTTGACAGTGATTTGAAAATGAAGTATCTTCTGGCCACAACGGTGGGCCTACTATAGATTACTAAAACAGTTTTTAGATTCACAATGTTCTTTGAAGCAGAATAAAAACTGGAAAGATACCAGGCCTGGAAGCTCACCCTGTCACCAGATCTCTCTCTTTATCTGAAAAAAAAAGTCTGTTACACAGCATGAGGATGGTTGGAGGTCTACATCTCCATTAAAACATCTCTTTTCACCAAACATTAGATGATAGGTTAGGAATGCTACAAGGACAGAATTGAACATAGTAGGCATTGCTATGGAAAAGGAATCAGAGTGTGGACTGATGAGTGATTTGGCCCTCCCTCCATGTTCTGGGTACCTAGTGAGCCTTTGGGACCTGGTCCAGTATGTTTACTTTGCTGGGCCCTGAAATATGCCTGGAAAGCAAAGAACAAGGCAATCAGAAGTGCGCCAGGATCAGAGTGGCTGGAAAACAGCCTGGTCGTAGCACTGGGAAGAATACTGTCCTTTTGGGGAAAGAGCACTCTGCCTCATAGGCCCTTTCCTTGATGAATAACTTCAGGCAAGAGTCTTCATCTTTTGAGACCTCACTTTATCCTTGTAAAATAATACAACTAAATTTACCCATTTGCAGTCTGTGATTATACTAAATGACCCAGGATGGTGATTTCACATGAGCTGTCATTACACAGATGGTGTCTCCATGACCTCAAAGACTCTGTCATGTCGAACTTGAAATATGGTTTACATCAATGGATGTGAACAAAAACATGCAATACAATTTTTGTGTTTGTAGAGGATGAGGAAATGTTGATCTAAAGCTGGTAAAGGATAAGAGTATGTGTGTTGTTGTTGTAGGCAGCTGAATTAGATAGAAATATTATAGGCAGTCAGACAGGCCCAGGCCCTCAAAGAGACAATATAGAAGACAAGGTGACTTTGCAACTTTGGAAGAGACAGACTCTTGCTGTGGGCCAGACCTTAAAACAAAACAATAAACAAATGCAGGCACATACTTCCCTAAGGATGGACATCAGTGTAAATAGGTATCAATCACTTTGAAAGAGCCCAGATGAGTCACTAACCCAACCCCCAACAGGAAGGGACCCTGTCCCATATTCATGCCTGCTGGCTACATGACTCACTTCCCCATTTGGTACTGGGTTTAACCAATTTTGCCTGAGCAATGGTGCTTGCAATCTCTTTGGTTGACCATAGTTTTGTCCCATGTTATGCCCACCTAGGCGAGTTCCCATGTTCTTCACCACCTTAGACACACCTCACTGCATAGTTTTACTCTGTAAAAGTCCCTGGAAGAGATGGCTTCCCCAGGGACCATCTGCTTGGGCCGCCTCTTCTGTCCCTCTCTTGGACAGGAGCTTTCTTTCCCCCAATAAATATATTCTACTCTTAACCTCCATTTGTTCCTAAAATTTATTCTTCGGTTTTAGAGAACACAAACTCATCCCAGTTACCTTTCAGGTCGGGAGTTTCATTTTTCCCCTATAACATTTGGAGGTCATCCACAGAGATCATTTTTCTCCTATATAATTATGATAATTAGTTGTGAAATATCATGATGTCTACAACTTATTTTGAAGTGCATCTGAAAACAAGTCAGGTTGATAGAAGGATAGATAAGTGGATGCATGAAATAATGTAAATATAGCAAAAATATGAATTATAGAATCTGGTTGGGTGCCAGCCCCACCCTTGGGGTGCACTGAGACGGCAATTGAGTCTGGGCATGGTGGCTCATGCCTGTAATCCCAGCTCTTGGGAGGCTGTGAACAGGTGGATCACTATGAGTCCAATCTAGTAGTGAGATCTTGAACACCCTGTAAGCCCTCCCTCCCCAAAAAAAAAAAAAAAAAAAAATCTAGTTGGTAGATATCTGAGTTTTCACTGTATACTTCTTTAAAAAATTTCATAGTAAGGAAATTCTGGGGGTGAAGGGAGTCAAGCTTTTATGAAGCTAGACTTACCACAACCTTAAAGTATTATATAACTCTAGCAGGCGATACTACATACACTATTTATATAATTTCTTAGTCTTTATTATTTATTGGGGTATAGGAGATAGAAGTGATTTTTCTCAAAGGCAGAAATTTCTTCTTACATATTTTCAGAAATGTGCCTAAAGCAACTGGTCATTCTGTTCAATGAGGCTCATCTTGGTAGTGGATTAACCCAAGAAACAGAATCTTCCTCCTCCTCAAAATTCTGGGTCAGCAATGTCTTTGTCCTCAGGGTATATCCTATCAAGGAGTTGGTTTCCAAAACACTGCTTGCCTCTGGAAAAACCAAAGCCTAATGGGAGTGCCAGCACAGGGGAGGGAAAGAGAATGAAGCCAAGGTTTAGTCATGATATGCACTATGACACTTCTATTAACAACAGACCATGTATATGGCCATGGTCCCATGGATTATGCTGCCTAGTGATTACAGTAACTTAGCTTGTGTTAGACACACAATGATATCGATGCAACTATAACAGGCTGTTAACATCAGTGACTTCCTCTTGTTTTATTAGTTCTGTTACTTTTCAAATTTTTAGGCTACACACTTCTTAACTCCACATGCTTGTGATTGTGCTTGTTTTTCTGAGCTGACTCTAGGAACTGGTTGATCCAACACAGGAATGTCTTGCCCTCAAGATAAACAAAAATTGCCATTAAGAGAAATTTACCACCTGTGCATGGAGCCAGACTATCAAGATCAAGATCTTGGAAAAATGCTGATTTCTTCATGTAGCTCCTAACCTGTTTCTCATATAAGCATCCCCTACTTGCCTAAAGAAGTAAGTGAGAGGTGTTAATTGAGACATTAATGTGCCTTTTTTCAAGACTGCTAACACCCTACTTTCTTTCTCCACAATACTCGTGTCTCAGGCATGGAGCTTCTGAAACTGAGTTTAGTAACAAAATGATGAAATCACCTGAGAACATACTTCTTAGAACTTGTCCCCATTGTTAAGTGATATGTGAGTATATTTGAGAAGGGAGCTTACTAGCGAGGACAGAAGAATACTTGGTGTAGTTGACTTGCAGAAAATGATGACATGAGGAAGAAAGAGTTCTACAAAGGACCAGGAAGTTCCTCTCTTGCTTCTTTCAAGACACACCATACAGCAGAATCACTGGGTGGGGGTGGGGTGGGGGTGGAAGGCCACAGTAGGGCTCCAGGCCATGCCCTCTGCTGCAGCCCAGAGGAGGAGGGCTCATGCTGCTATCTCCAAAGAGCAGAGAGAAATCAGATGAGTAAACTTGCTTAGCTAGGATTTTATGAAATGAATTTATCCCCCTCAAGTCATGTACTAAGCCTAAATCCCCCAGAACTTCAAAATGTGACCTTATTTGGAGATGACCTTTAATAGAGATTATCAAATTAAAGGGAGGTCATTAGGATAGACTCCAATCCAATCTGACATTCTTATAAAAAGACAATATTTGGACACAGATGTGCATTCAGGGAGAAGAAGATGGAGGAAGAAGTCAGAGTGATGCCCCTGCAAGCCATGGAATGCCAGGAGTATGAACAAATCACCAGAAGTTATGGAAGGGACATGGACAGCAAAGGGACATGGTTGCCTTCACAGCACTGAGAAGGAGCCAGTCCTGGAAATATCTGGATCTTGAGTGTCCAGCCTCAAAAACCGGGAGATGACACATTTCTGTTGTTTTAAGCCACTGGTTTGTGTTAGTTTGCCACAGCAGCCCTAGCAGACACCCAGGAAATCTCATTTTCCATATTACAGTAGCTTTGCTGTTAACTGCACTTATTATGGGAACAAGAGGGTGCCAAAGGTCCTAGTTAGTTAGTTAGTTTAAGCTGGCATTTATTATGTTGGGAGTGAAGGGCTGTCAATAGAGGGTGAAGGATCACAGAGGGAATTTCTAGAAGGATGAAAGAGGGAATTTCTAGAAATCTTATTTCAGGTGACCTATACGACTTGGAGAACAAGGTATTGACCCAAATAGGCATTACACAGAACAAAAGAGTGAGATTCACAGTGAAAAAACTTCAGGATCAGAGCTCCAGCCTTGGAACTGTGAGCAGCACACTGAAAGGAGAAGCCTTTCACCATTCAACACAGAGTAGTAAATAATGAGCTTATGTGGAGAATTGTGAACCTAGGAGGAACAAAGCGTTCTGCGGCGTAGATTAAGAAAGTAGCCACTGCCAAGATTATACAAATTCTGTTTTATATAAATTTCACAGCATTTTTAGAATGTCTGATGTATTAGTTTCTCATTAAACTCTACAGTTAAAGGGTTGTCAACGACATTTGTGTGACTATGAAGCTCATCACAAAACACTGTGGCATCTGAGTCTCATTGCTTTTCTTAGTGTCACGAAAAAGCTGTGACTCAGCCAGAAACAAGACTTTCTATCCTGCCAGCTCAGGTGCTCTGGGGCTCTGGGCAACCAGACAGAAAAACCTAGTGGCAAGTCAGGAATGTGAATTTTAGTGGGAACAGACCCTTCAGAAACATGTGTAGGAAAAATCTGCACTTTAAGGCCTTAACAACCACTTTAAAACAAAAGTCAAAAAAATATGAGAGGCATCAGTTCTGGAACTGAAACTCTGACCCCAGAAATCATAGGCCAAGACAGCTCTTTTTAAAATCTAACTTGAAAAACTCATGTTAAGACTAAGTTTTCCTACCCCAACAGTGTGTAAACCTTGACCCACATTAATGATATAGACTTATATTCAATGTTGAGCATATTAGGTAAGAATTTATGCACAGATACATGCTTTAAAATACACATATGCACTCATGTACTAAAGCAGCATGCATGACCAGGAATGTCACCCAGGGACAGGAGTGGGATTGGGGCAGCAATGCAAAAGTGCCTTCTGTTCCTTTGATTCTCATTGAGTACTAGACTTAACCCTCCTAAAATAGGGCTATAAAACTTCTATAATATGTAACTGTAGTTAGAATAGGAAAACAAGGACTTCTGGAAGATCTAACACCAACAGAATCCTTGAACTTTACTTTATTGATTCAACTGGAATAGACCTTGTATACGAATTGTAAACAGATCAATAAAAGACCATGAAGCAAAGGTAGAAGCATAGCTATCCTAGCAATTGTTATCAGAAGAGGATTAGATCCCAAGAGTAGTAACTGGTAGTTAAGCATCCTTGCTTTAGTAGCCTCATAGTTAAAGTCTGGCTTGCCAGCAAAAGCCTAGATATGAGGAATAAAATATAATCTCCATTACCAGGGAGTCAGCAAATGATCCAGGGTTCAGGAATTTGCACTTCAAAATGCAAAAACAAACAACAAAATAAAAAATTCTGCGTGATGTTTTAAAGCTGTTTAACTTTTCTTTGTGGACTGGAGATGGTATTCTGGCTGGACTCTTTGTGCTCTTTCTGTTTTAGCCTCTCCATGTTCTGGCATTACAAGTATGCAACCACCAAGCCAGCCTAGTATATTCACCTGTTTACATGCTGAGAAAGGATCCCTGTGAAATCCTAGTGTCTTCATATTCCATTATAATAGCTTTTGCATCACTCTTATATCTACCTTCCCTATATTTCCTCTTATGTGTTCCACTTTAATAAAATTCCAACTATGTTTTTTTTCTTTGAAAATAGAAAGCAGGGGAAGCTGGGCACTTCCATGTTGCTGCCTTCTTGTCATCAGCAACATTTATTGACAGGAAAGTTCCCTCCAGCCCCCTGCCGTTACCCATTTGGGGACCATCTCCACACACAACTTAAAGTCAGGAAAGGCTGACAGCCTAAAACCAAAAACTGCCTAGAGTGCTGTGGTGTGTCCCACCCTGGCCCTGCTTTCCCAAGAAAGGAAGATCTGGCTGCAAAGAATGTTCTTCCGCATTTGTGGCTGCAAAGTAAGCTACTTCCGTTTCCTACCTCCTCAGTCCTAGCCCTGGAAATTATGTCCGTTGGGCATATCTCGGGGTTACAGATAATGTCTCTCGCAAGATTGCCTTCATTTTTTATTTCATGTCATGGTTTGCAAACCCAAAGTTCCAGGGAACTGGGCAGAGAGGTAAAGTGTGAAGCAGGCAGGTATAAGACAAAAGCTATGAGCATGAAGACTATGTGTCACAACAAAAGAACAAATTTTCAACCACTGGAGAGCCAGCCCAAATTTGTGAGAGTCTTGCCTTATGGGCTACTGGTTTAGAATGTTAGCCCTAAGTTGTAAGTAGGCCTTGTCTCATTTCTGGGGATTTGGCTTTAGGTGAGGATGCTATTTTCCTGAGTTCTCACTGATCAAGTCAGCTGCCCGTATGGTTGCAAAGATGAAGACTCTTCCTATTTTAAGCTGAGATCTGAAATCTTAGTTTTTAGGGTATTTACAATGTAAGGACCATTGACCATTATGCAACTAATAAATAATCAATTCTTGTGCATTTCCTCAGGTATTTTTCTGCCTTATTGTTTGGGCCCAATCATCTGCCCAGAAGCTCAAGCCTAAAACCTGGTCTTCCTAGGCCCTTATTTGATCTTACCCATAATGCACCATTTGACCCTTTCTGATTTCTTTAGCCTCTTCTCCTTCCACCCCCACTCTACATTTTGGAAATACTGAACCACCTCCTCTGGTTGTGTATTCTCCATTGTTTAGTGTTTCCAAGGTTTTATTCTGCTGAAATTTCTCTTAATTCCACCTCACACTAAAAACATAGCTCGGGTGTCACATCCTCTAGACACCTTGCCCTACCTCGCTCCTAGGGTGTGCCAGGAGTCTCCATCAGAGATTTCTACCACCATGAGTACTTCATCCTTACTGGATCACCCACGGTGAAGAAGAGAGGAAGAGAACCGTAGCAGGCCAGGAGATGGCAAGCTGAGACACAGTTTGCATCTCAATCCACAAGAATCATTTTGGAAGTACTACAATTTTAAGGTTTTTTTTCACTCAAATTATTTTTAGAAAGAGCTTTTTCCTGTTATTTTATAGCAACAGATTTGAGATAGGTTAAAACCTTTCGATGTCTGGCCAAAACCCAGCTGGTGATTTGATAAAAGACTTAACAGAAAGCCAAAACAAGCTGGCAGTGTTTGTGAAGACAAGGCCTCAAATGGAACTCAGATGAAATTACTTACACTTTTATTAGGCTTGATCCTTTCTAGAGAAAAACAGACTTTAAAAAATAATGATAATTCTAGGTCTCAGTATGAGGCCCTGGACTCAGTTGTTAGGATCAGTATCAGAAGAGAAACCGGCATGTAAAAAAATTAGCACCACTGCAAATATTTAGATGAAACTAAAATATCTATCACTACCTGGGGAAATTATTTCAGGGATATCCATACCTGAGATCCAGTTTGCCCACTCACTTTAGAACATCTGCTCAGTTGCCCTCAAATTAAAAATAAATCTAGGTGCTTTTAGTCAGAATACACAGATGTTACAGTTAACAGTGGGTCCCCTCCCTAGCCAATCCAATTGTTTTAACTAGTATCTCATGTTAAGTTGCCTTTGTATTACTTTAAAAAGGAAATTTTCATGACTCTATTAAAAATTAGGTATCTTTCATATCTTGAGTCTGCCACTGACTAGGTTATAAGATTTATTCCCTTCTTTAAATCTCCAATTACAGAACTAAAGAGTGAAAGTGTTTTCCCCACCTTATCAACTAATAGAAAAGAAAATGACATGTGTAGTACTCAGCACAATGCTTATTCATGGCAAA
>PVKN010034610.1:0-11796 GCA_004027915.1 Capromys pilorides
TCTCTCTGTCTCTCTGTGTCTATCTGTCTCTCTCTCTTTCTCTCCCCCTCCCTCCCTCCTTACTTCTCTCTCTCTCTGTCTCTGTCTCTGTCGCTCTCTGTCTCTGTCTCTCTCTGTCTCTCTCTCTCTGTCTCTCTCTCTCTCTCCCCCTCACATGTTGTTCCCATTTACCTTTCTGCCTTATGTGTCTGTCTGTTCTTCCTCAGACAGCCCACCAGTGACCTACCAGGAAGGGAAGCCATCTACACAGGCTACACCCGCACTCCACATGGTGGCAAATGCATTAAGAAAGCAGGTCACCCGCCTTTCCTCATTTGCCAGGCAGTGCTACAGTAACGGGTTCCTGCCCAGAGCCATTCGACTCCACTTCTAGTATGAGGCTCCAATACCCACAGGTGGCAAATGTCAAGTTAACCCCTTTCTAGCCCCGCCATTTTCAACACTCAAGCAAGCTCTCACATTAGTCTTACAATATAAAGGATGACATTCCAACACCACATCTTCATGCTGTTAAATTAACAACATCACACTGCTACATAGGACTTGAATATCTCCCATAGCTTTATGACTGGAAAAACACTGTTCGGATTTCATTTACCAGTTTAAAAATAGCAAACTAATTTGAAACATTCTCTCTCTCTCTCTCTCTCTCTCTGCTCTCTCCTCTCTCTCTCTCTCTCTCTCTCACACACACACACACACACACATCCACATGATACACACAAATACAAAGTTGTATATTTTCACTAATATTACATCTCATTGTTGGGCAAATTTTCTTCCCACATACAAAAGTAAAATTCAATATAATCCTAAGTTTTTTGATCCTTTCCGTTATAAAACAAATCAAAAGTTAATTATTCCTTACAGCTAAAAATGCCAAATCACAACCTGCTCTGTGTCACAGTGACTACTGATCTACAAATCAAAATCATTCAGTATTAATTTTGATTTGAAGATTATTTACAGATTATTTTGTCTCGGCCCAATGAAAGTTCTTCTTCTTAAGTGGGCGGGTTTTGAGCAAGGGAAGTAATATATTTCAAACATCTTAAAATGATGTAATTTTTGAAAGTGATTGTCTTCAAAAAATTTTTTTACTGTGTAGATCTAGAGCTAAACTAAAAGAGGTAATTGAAAAAGTTGCCCACTGACCCATTTAAATCCACATAAAATCCAAACCGATACCTCTGAGTTCCCTAGAGGAAAAGGGATCTCTTATGGCACACGGCATAGACAGTCCTAATACACAAGGCACGCCCATGAAGACTTGACAGAACTTATGTCACATTTAAACTCACCGCTGGAGGTAAGGGTCAGGGGAGTACTGCAGAGTGGCACACCGTGACGTTTCAAAATTCATTTCCTCCAGCTCTTTGGTATCAACAAATGGAGAGCAATTGTATAAAATATACACATATACCTGTGTATATGTGGATATATAGCCAGAAAGCTAAAAGCAATAGGGTCAAATGCCATCAGACATAGAAGTTTAGACACTCCCCCCTCCACACATATTTGCAAAGAGGCGGAGCATTTCTTCTTCTTAGCCAATGACATTCATCAGGTGATCAAAACATCATAAACAGTTGATTCTTACCAGCTGGGCATCCTCTCTAAAGTTGTTCCTCCTTTTCCACCAGGCTTTAGAGGTCTTGACTTACAGTCCCCACGCTTGTTGGCCGTTTGGAAGCATCGCTGAATCCTGCTCTGGCTCCCGATTGGATGTTGGCATGAATGGTATCAGAGTTTAATTTCAGCAGCCAGGACGTTTGTAACAGAACTGTGCTGCTGAGTGTCCTCCGCGCTCCCGCTACCTAACATTTCCTTGTACCTGGGTGCTGGTTTGATTTGAGGACTTCTGTGGCTGTTTCGGTGGTGAAAGTGTTGTGCTGTTTTGCAGGGCTGCTTCGAGAAGGGTTTTTTCCGCCTCTTCCCCTCCCCCCTCCAGCCCTCCTTTCAGGCTACCGCCTGTTGTGGTCACAATCTCAAATAGCAAAGACAGGGAAATTCCTTGATTATATTTAACCTAGAACGCACTCTTCGCTCAAATAAGAGCAATATCTATTCACATCTCTTTAGAAAAGTTGTCTACCCCAAACAAAGGAAAAGGATCTTTATTGGCTTGTCTAAATATCCCACCTCAAACACATCCATACAAACATTTGTTATAATTTTCTTAAAGGGATATCAAGATGGAAAATCATATTCTCTTTTAGAATGTTTTAAAGCTTATGAAATTATTTCAAATATCCTCTTACTAAACAGTTCTAACTTATTGCAGACTCTATCAGTTTGTCTTATTTTTTTTGTCTAATTTTTTCTCTTTTTGACTTAACTTGATTTATTTTCAAATAAAACCATAACACTGTTCACACATTCAGAAATTCACATGATAAAAGTGAAAGTTTACATCCAGGTTGATTTATTTCCTTTCTAAATTTGGGCTGTAAAATTACCCTGGTTCTGAGGATTTGGAAAATGAATGAAATATGATTCAGAAGCTAACTTAGAATAGACTCCAATAGGAAAAAAAATCATGTGTCCAAATATCACTAATATGGCAAGTTGACATTTTCTATTTTGTCCCCAATCACAAAACACCTGTAAACTAGTGAATCAGTAGATGGCAAAGTTGTGAGACAATCTAAAGTCCTTTATGGAGAAATGTGACATTTCCCTGTAAGAAATTCTGGTTCAAAATGTGTCTCATAAAGATGTTTTGTTGCTTCAGCCAGAATGGAAGGGAGCAGCTATTTAAAACTTGACATTCTCTTCCTTAACTTAGCCTCAGAGTGTCTAACATCTGTGAATTGTGAAATTCACCAACAGGCTGGCCTGCGCCCGAGCCAAATCAGACAGCTTGTTCTACAAAATGTGAAACTTGAAGGGAAGATCATTTGACTAATTAATTATATATTTGTTAATTGGCGTGGAAGTCCTTGGCTCTCCTCCTCCCTGCTGTTGGCACCGAGGTATGACCTAAATACAAAGTTCTTCAGTTGAAAATAGTCAATTCCTTGCAATCATGGCCAAATAGTTTCCTCACACAAGACTCTGATATTCTCATTTATAGATCGAATTAAATGGTGACTTCAAGAGCAGGGATTCTTGTGAGTTCATACCCTGCCGGTCACCTGCAAATGCGGATTCTGGCTCATGTACACTGTGGTTCAGCCTAAAAGCCTGCATTTCCACAGTGTCCCTGGGTCATTCCTCCTGGTTGGCCCTTGTGCCACACCTGGGAGCAGCAAAGGCTTGTGTTCTTTGCAGCTCTTAGTCACCACCTGAGGTCCCATGGAGTAAACAAAAGCTTTTCTATTGTTCAATTTCCATTCAGGGCTGTACACACTCAGTGGATTTGCAAACTACATATAATATGTATATTTTCTAAATTTTAGAAAGTTTATCACCTACCCATCCACAACCTGGGAGAATAAATGACAATTATGCTATCATTACTGCAACTGCCTCTTCTGTTCGTATTACATCCTTCTCCCTCAGGAGATTCAAATTACTGTACAAATGTATAAATTATTTCTTTGATATGACAGGTAGACATTTTTCAGAGTCTTTAAGTCTTTTAGGCCAGGATTTCCATAGAATAAATTAAACAGAAGCCTAGGAGAACATAATTACCTTCCTGGCCTGCCAGTTTGAGCGGGGTTTGTGAACATGTTTGATTTATACGGAGGGCGTGATGAAGGGTTTAGGGAAGCAGCAGAATTTAAGGTCTGGAATAGGGGACGTCAGGGAAGAGAACACATTTTTCTTCTCAACTTGTAATAGCCGAGAATGCGCACTCCGCCAAATCTGGGCACTCATAGTCAAATGCTTCTCACTTAGATCCGTGAAATTTATTTCAGAACTCTCCTTTTCGTGCCCTCTGTCCTGTAGGTTACATTTTTCTCCGGCTGCCTTCCTGTCTTAGACCATAGTCGGCTTTACCAGAGATTTTTTTCAAACCTCATCTACATATCCTTCAAAACACAGAAAGTCTCCCCTCACCCCTCCAGATAAAAAGAAGCTGTCCTATTTCTCACTTCCTAGATCATTATATTGTATCCATGTTTCTTTCCGTAGGATCTATGACTTTCCCGCTGGACTGCAGCCACCTTTAGTTCCAGACTACAAACAATCGGCCAGTCTCACTATCAGATTCATTTTGGGTCTGCAGAGACAAAGAAATACTATACAGGGAATTCATGTTTGTATCTTTGTAATATCTCCTAGTGCAAAATCTCCTAGTGCAAACTCTCCTGTAACTGATTAGAATAATTTCTATAAAATGCTTCCCATTTTAGAATGGGCTTTCTGATGCGTATCTTTTATATGATGAAGTTCACCAATTCTGGTGTGTAGTTTGAGGCATTTTGACATATTAGATACCATGTATGCTCACTCCATCATCATTAAACATGAAACTTTTCCATTACTTCTCACTGCCTCACTTTTTGTCATTGGGAATTAAAGGTATAATTTTGATAAAGTGTTATTCACTAGAACTTTCTATGAAGAAGTAAATACTTTATGTTTCCTTAGGTTGTTTTGTGGTACTAAATATTGAACCCAGGAACTTTGCACTGAGCTCCATTCCCCACCTCTTTTAATTTGTATTTACTTATATAGTTTTCAGGCAGAGTCTCATAAAGTCACTAAGTTACCCAGTCTGCTCTGGAATTTGCAATCCTCCTACCTGGGCCTCCCAGAGGGCTGAGATTACAAGCATGGAACACCATGCCCCGCTTAAATTTGTCCTTTCTGGTATAGCTGCCCCTAGTTATGTGAAACCACTATGATTGAGAAATTATATTTTCATTTTTTTAACTTTCAATCAATCTAAATATTAGCAGCCACTTTGTGATATGTGTTGGATACCACAAAGCTAGGATGTCACATAGTGGAGACCCACAGTACAATTTCTTATGTGCCTATTCTCTTTATGCCCACTGATGTACTGTTTTGAGACCCAGCCATCCTGTTAATGATATCAGCAAACTATTTGCTTCTGTAAATTAAATGTTGATCATATGAATTTTCTATGCACTTGCATATAACGACTGGTGTTCATTTTTTTAGCAGTTAAGAACAAATTGTGGCCTGAGATAAGTAACTATGCGTAGAATAGTTAAACACACACACACACACACACACACACACACACACACACACAGAGGCATGATATAACTTGGAATTTGTTCTTGGTGTCACTGAGTTATCTAGAAATGCAGTAGGTCCTTCCCTCTAAGAATGCTATAACTTTAAACAAGGTAGGTTATGATGTTCTTGTAAATAAGTGGTGTAATCTGTATTTGCCCGGGTTCTAGTCCTAACATACTTTCAGACCCTAATTAAGTAGCTAACTCATTTTGAGAATTCGGTTTTCTATTTTTTTAAAAAGGTAAAGATGTATCAGTTAGGATGTATCAAGATATTTTCCATATAAGCAATAGAAACTAACTTTGCTCAGTTAAAACCCAAACCATGAAAATAGGTAGGAAAAAAAAATACAAAAATTTTGCATGGAAGAGAGAGAAGGACACTAGGCTTTACAAAGCATAAGAACCAGTATTGTCTTAGAGATCTAATGAATAATAACAAGCACATTTAACTCACAGTACTAATGTGAACATAAATCAGTTCTCATAGATAGTTTGAACTTGAGTCAGGGGGAGTTAAGATTTAGGTTCCCAGAGAGCAGATGTCGGTTGGGTCAGGAAGAGTCTGAACACCTTGACTGATACCCTTCTCTGGATGGCAGAAAGTGTGTGAGAATGAAAGTACAGATTCTATGAACCACGGCAGAGGGAGTAGACATGGGAAACCCCAGGCACCACCGTGAAAGGCCTGAACGCTGATGCTGCAGGTCCTTTACAGCTCTGCAGGACTGCGTGTGTGCGCTCTGCGCTGCCAGGGACGCAGAAGTCCTTGCTGTCTCCTGGATGAACCTCAGGGTCCGCCCTCGCTAGGTCACTGCTTTTTTGTTTTGTTTTTAACATAGGAGATTTAGAATTTTCGAGCGTGTAAGCTGGAGGAGTAAACACACAAAACTTCTCCCAAAGTGAAGGGACTGAGGAGCTTGGTACTTTCTAGCTGTACTTTTCTGTCCTTGACCTTACTTCTTCTACCAATCTCTGTTTTTCAGAGGAGAAAACCAAAGCTTGGCTTTGGCGTGTGTGTTTGGCGAGGTCAAGCTAGATGTGCTCAGCAAATCTAATATTTCCTGCAGTCTAAAAAATAAGAGGAAGAGAGCTGTGTCTGGAAGCTAGGTGTACTGGACGGTGGCCAAGTATTTGAAAAAGCGAATGCATCACAAGGCCAGCGGCCGTTCTTCATCCGAGTTCACCTCTACATTTTTGCAGGTCCTGGAATTCATCAAAGAGAAAATTGTAGTTAACTGAGTGTCTTCAAGCCTACTGTGCAGACAGAGAATGCTTTCGGGGATGGCCTAAGGCAAGGGACGCTCTTCTATTCAGAGGGCATGCAAGGAAACACAGAAGCCAATTGGACAGGGAGGAGGCTGGCAGTGTCCCTAACAGACAAACCTGATACCCTGCCCGTCACACCCAGTGTCCAAAAGCAATGTGGGTGGGCTCCTCTTCCAGACATCCCTGAACAGCTGTGTGGGGGCTGCTCCTCACTCCCACCCTGTGCTTTGCGAGAAGGACACGTGAGGCACAGCTAAACAAGGAAACACAGGAAGTCCTTATTTGGCACTTCCCAGATTTTTTTTTGGTCTGAACCATTTGTCAGAGGAAGATTAGATGCACCTTTCCACGAACCCTGCAAATGTGTTTTTCCTAGCATGAGGAAATCTCTGGTAAACTCTCAGCCCACCAATTGAAATCTGGAAGTTAACAGCCATAAGATATCTACACACCTTCCTCAGATTTGCCAGTTGTTTGTGCCAAAATGTACTCCTAGCAGGAGAATGTCCTGCCACTTGTCTCCTTTCGTTGAATCTCCTTTTATTAGGAACAGAGCCATAGTCTCTGTGTTTTGTGACACAGATTGTTTTGAAGAGTATGAGACCATTGCTGGATATACCTAAGCTTAGTTATGACTGGCGCTTCCTCAGATTTGATGAAGCTCTCCACTCGGGGCATCGTATCAGGAATCGCTTGACTTTTCAGGCCCACCCTGGGTTTTCCCAAGCCTTCCCCTCAGAAGTGCATTTACCTTGAACCTAAAAATGTAAATGTCGGGACCTACGCAGCCTCTTCCAAGCTCCCAGAAGGAGATTGGCAGTTCGTTTACATCGCCATAGGTTTCGGTGAAATATACAAATGTGAAATGTTAAATCCTAACATTATCGCTCATTTCTACTCTAATTTCTCCTGCACTGGAGAAGTAAAGGATAACAATTGCTTTCCCTTTCAAGTTGTCATAGTGCAACCATGCTGTTGTTAGGATCCAGCCAAAGAGAAATGAAAGGGTTAATGAGATAGCTCAGCAGACTAAGTGCCTGCTTAGGCGAGCTTAGGGACCGGGGTTCCATCCCCAGTACCACATGCTGCACTGTCACAAGCGCAATCCCAGGGCTGGGGAGGCTGAAAACAGGAGAATCACTAGGAGTTTCAGCTGTGTAATGAGACCCTGGACCAAATCCCTAAATTAAATAAAAAAAAAAAAAAAAATGTGAAATGAAGGGAATGCGTTAAGCTGAGGTTTGGAGGGACACGTTTAGATGGTATGTAGTTATGTCTTTGCTAATGAAATGATCACTGCTTCTACTGAAATAGGAAAGAGTTTTGAGGATGCTGTTAGCGCCTGTGTGCCTCCTGAGTAGGTGTGAAATCCCGAAGACTCCAGGCTCTGGACCTCTCGCCGCATGTTAATAGAAATGTAAACGCTTAAGGGCTCGTTGGTATAGTACCTACCTATCTATCTGTCTGTCTATTTAATCACTTTGTTCCGAAATGATTTGTCGTCTTATGAAATAGTTATACGAAGGGGCTGGGGAGATAGCTCCGTGGCACAAATGCCTGCCTGGCAAGTGTAAGGTCGTGAGTTTGAACCCCAGTCCCGCAAATAAATAAATAATAAATAAATAAATATAGTTATAGGATTAAAAAATACATATGCAGGGTTATCAGGTCTGGCAGAGGGTAGGATAACTTAATGGGTGTGGAGTTTTTGTTTTGAAGTGCGGAAATCTGTTGCACAACAATATAAATGCTAACGCTACTATTTAACACTACTCAAAGATAATTTCCATGGCAGAAGATGCTATATTTTATCCTATGCAAAGTTAAAATTTAAGAAAAAAGCAAACATGTAGGTGAATGAAAGAACTGATAGTGAGTTGAAACATGAAGTATAAGCAAAATGCAAGAAGACTGAGGACTATTTATTCACAAGATGTATTCTGGGCAGTTCTACAGTTGTGCTCAAAGAGCATGGATTTTCCTGTGAACTTCTGAGAAAGACTTGTGAATTTTTCATCCATAGTACTATCTTAGATCTTTATTGCAGATAGCATATTCTAGATATAAAATAAATATATGCTGACTTATTTATTTATTTATTTTTTATTTTTTATGGCTGGCTCAGTCTGCCCTGGTGGTGGAGCTGGCGCAGCATGTGATGCCGGGGATCGAACCATGGTCCCTGTGTTTGCTTAAACTTTCTTAAGCAAGTACTTTAGATTGCAGAACCATCTTGCTGGCCCCCATGCTGATTTATTTTTAAAAATTGAAAACACACCCTGAGTCTTCCAAATAAATTGCTATTTGCTTCTGGTTCCTGATTTCAATGCATTTGTTTCATTCCTCTCTGCTAATGAGTGACACTGGCTAATGTTACAGTTATGGTTGAATTGCTAGTGGCTTTCTTAGCCATTTCTCTCACAATGATGTAGAAAACTCATTCACTTCATGGCTGATTAATACAAGCAAAGTGAGTATCTTGAACACCTCCTCTACACGCCTGTCAGTGCACTGAGTATTGTTAGTAAGAAATGGACCGAATACGTATAAATTTTTGTGTTCAAATAACCCCCAACAGAGCTGAGAATCATTTTCTTTGCCCTTCTACAACTTATACTTCATATACAAAAGATGAGCTACGATCTAGATATGCTTCAAGTTACTAATGACCAACTTGCTTTCTGGGGTTTGTGTTTGGGGTGTCTGGTGGCGCGTGCTCCCTGAGAAGAGGTTTTTTACCAGCTTCACGAATCACATGTAGGTGGGAAGGTGTGGAAGGAATCATTCTTGCTTGCGTCTCTGTGCTTACTCTGAGCCCAAAGGAGGCAGCTGTTACTGACTGGAGGTCCAGAGCCACATTCACAAACTTGTGTCCTGTTGTTTAAATTCTGCTTATCACAAAGGGAGGAGCTGGCATTTCCACAAGGAATTGAAATGGACGTAAACCAGATCTGTGTATTCCAAAGCCTAGGGCAGGTTGATTTCTTCTTGGCATGTAGTATCCTGAAATGTAGTGTTTACCTATGAAGCACAGATTTAACAATAGGGATTAAGGCGTTTATAAACGCTTTTGTTTTGGTAAATTCATTGTACTCAAAGTTAAAAAGAAATTTAGAGTTCACTTACTTAGGAAAAAAAATCTTAGCAGGCAGAGTGGTCTAAAAATAACAAGCTTTGCTATGGCAGTTGAAATTTTACCGAATGCTTTCCCAGCCGTCATCTCACAGCGTCATGTGAAGTCCGCAGCTAGGACAAGTGGTGTCACTGCCTCCATTTTATGTGTGGGGAGGCTAAGACTCAAACAACTTGAGACACAAACTCACAATTAGATGATCATATGATCCTCAGTGTCTGTGGCATGTCACGGACCAAGGTCTAATCCAGACCTGGAATAATCCACCCAATAAAACAGTATTAATTAAATACCTATGGTATGCCTGGTGTTGCCTAGGAGTCTGGGGAAATAAAGCTGTGCTTTATTTACCTTTTGTATACTGTTTTCTTTTATATATTTAGTATAGAGCCTACAGGGTCTCTATGAAGATTGGACTCATAGTGATCCTTCCTGTTTTCAGCCTCCCAAGAGATGGCATTACAGGAGCACGCCATCATGTCCAGTTTCATTTGCTGTCTCAGTGCACCTGGGGTGGGGTTGGAGGGCGGGGCTGGCCCAGCAAGCCAGGGATCAAACCCCCAGGCCCTGCATCTGCCTTTTAATCCACTGAGCTATCTAGCTGGCCTTTTATACTATTTTCAAAACCAGAATATTCAGGCTCTATCATTTACAAAACAGTTTAGGACAGTTATCTATTAATTAACTTCTAAAATCTCTGGAAAGTGGTCAGGTTAGAAGTCATTTTCTCCATCTTATGTAGGAAGAGACAGTTGTTGAGTATTTGCATGAATCATTCAGCCAGATAGGAGTGGAGCCCAGATTCCATGTGAGTACCCAGGAAACCTATGTCCCTGAATACATGCTTGACCCGCCAAAGGCTCAGGCACGTTCTGTACACTTTTGAAAGCCTGGAGTCCTGTGCATGGTATGCAGCACGTGGCCCTCGAGGTCTCTTCCCCGCTCCAGGACCCTGTAACCACAGGAGTCCAGCACATACCAGCCCCCAGAGGAAGGCATGCGCTCATGGTCAGCGCCCACATCTGGGCCAGCAGTCAAGAATGTGAACTCTGCTTATTTTGAAATCTGGGCCCCGCACACTGGGTAAGCACGTGGGAGTGGATGCGCTGATAAAATCCTTCTGCGAGGTGGAAGTGGTTCTCAGGGAGTCCTTGCGGGGAATCCCCCGCCCCACGGAATGACCTCCGAGTGAATCCTGTTTACCGGGGAGAATTCGAAGCTCCAGATCGAAGGGATAACTTCATCTGAAAACACGGGCGCTCCTTTGTGCTGTTGGGCAGTAAACACTATTCGGCCACCAAGCCACTGGCCTATTTGACCTGTCTGCACTCGCATTCCGTGACCTACGGTTTGATCCTGCTGGGTAGATGCGACAGTCTTCTCGTGCACCTGGGCTACCATGACTGTTATGATAATAATTGCAAGAAAATTAGTTTTTAAAGTAAAATGCATTGTTTTGCATATCATGATGCCCAATTTTTCATAAAAAGATAAGACGGAAAGTAAATGACAAAGTGATGAAATATATATATATATATATATATATATACACACACATATATGTGCATGTGTATGTCACATATAGCGTATATATTTGATTTTACACATATTGTACTTTTATGTATTTCTATGTGTGTGTAACATACAGTAGTAATATATGTAATAAATGTTTATGAAATATATGTAACATAGAGGGCTCTTTTTATCATGTATTTATTTATTTATTTGAAACAGGGTCTCACTATGCAGCCTGGTGTCTCAGGCTCCTCAGTGCTAGGATTACAGGCCTGTGCCACCAGGCCTGGTTTCAGTGGCCGGAACAGCAGCACAGCATGCAGTGACGGAGATCAAACCAGGGTCTTTGTGCTGGACAGGCAGGTGCTTGGACTGCTGAGCTATCTCCCCAACCAGGATCTATGTTTTAAAACAGGGTTTCACTATGCAGTTCAGGCTGGCCTTGAACTCACTTTGTAGCCCAGACTGGCCTTAAACTCATAGCAATCCTCTTGCCTCAGTTTCCTGAGTGCTGGGATTATAGGCATGTACCACCATACCCAGAAAGAAAACTTTTATTAACTAAGTTCGCTTCTATTTTTTCTTCTTTTTCTCCTATTATTTTAAAAATCAAGGAAAACTATTTTTTAAAAAATAAAACCTCTAGTGGAAGAAACAAAATATGCAGTGTATCCTCATGGTTCAGGAGGTATATGTGGCCTTGCTTTCCTAAGTACAAAG
>PVKN010034611.1:0-11796 GCA_004027915.1 Capromys pilorides
CATTTATTTTTAAAATGCATTTAAATATTTTATTTAATATTTAAGTTTAAATATTTTATTTAGATTACAATATACCTTAGTTATAAGTCCCTGTGCTGCATTTGAAATGCTAAACACTAGACTTTTCTTATAGAGCCATTATATGAGATTCACAAATCATCAGCTAGTTCAGCCTCAAGAAAATGTCATTTGCTTTGTTTCCCAATGAGATGAAGTATAAAATAAAAGCTAAACAGCAACAGATACTTTATTTATAAAGTAGATACTTTTGTGTTACACACAAACCGAGACTTTCACCCGACTGGACACAGGTGGCCCCAGGCTGCTCGGCAAGCAAAAGCTGCGGCGTTTCTGTCCCTTTCCCTTTGCTTTCTTTCTCACTTGCTAGAATCCTCGGTAAGTCCTCTCTCCTGTGCATGGGCCGTGCAGATCTGCTCCAGAGGAAGAAGCCGCCCCCGTCTGCGTGTCTCGACCTTCAGTGTCCTTCAGGGCCCCCTGGGCCTGGCTTACGCCAGCGCACATTCCACCAGAATTGCATCTTTAGTGTCCAGCCCAGCAGACAGGACCTAAGGTGCTCAGTCTCGCTCTGTAAGGTCTGTGTGTGCGCATGCGCAGATGTGTGTACCTCCGGCACTGCAAAGCGCTTTGGGAGTGATGCTTGATGTCATTCTCATGCTAGCACGGTTCTGTGGGCACTTTAACATCCCTCTTCCCAGCACAGAAGACAGCACTGGCCCCTCCAGTGATGCAGCACCAAGGCTGGGTGTCTCTTTTGCTGCTGTCCAAGAGTGCTAGGAAAATAGCCCACTAAGGGGTTGCTAAGTTAGTCAACACCAGTGGGCACTTCCAAAAGGATAGCTTCTAACTCATCCCGGGTCTGAATGTCCCAGATCTAAGGTCCACGAAGTAACTCTATATTGCCAGGAAAATAACAGAAACTTAATTATAATGCAAAAAAACTGATAGCACCATTTGGCAACATATAATTACCTGAGGGAAAAAAATCGTTAAGGTTAATCAGCAAGATACAGCTGAAGAAGAGAATAAATTACATCTCCCCATCAGTAGTTACCGTCATGTGCACAGTTAGTATTTAGCCACAATAAAACAAAAAGGCATAATTTTATTTAAACCCAAATACTAATCATAGGTATGAAATAAATCCTTAGTTCAGGAACCAGCAAAGGAGTTTCTTCCCTACACACAGCACTTGATGCTGATCCCCTGAGTAAACAGCAGCTCCACACCCCGGGAGAGCATGACTCGCCTGCTCAGCCTGGTCCTTCTTGACAGGACAGAGCACACCTGCCACTTCCAAGAAGGCAGTGTGGTGAGCAGAGCTGTGGCTGCGGCCTCCGGATACAGATGGACAGGTGCCACACTTAGGGAGGAGATGCTGGGGACAGCAGTGTGTGGCCAGCAGCAGCCCTGGGTGTCAGAGGCAATTGCACTCTCAGGGTGCTGGGAAGCCAGGAGGGGCCAGGGCTGGGTGATGTCCAGGGAGTCCAAAGGCCTGAGCAGCCAGCAAGAGCAGACACAGCGGAGCACAGAAGGTACAGCCTGGACAGTCCTGCAGCCATGCCACGATTCCGGTGTTCTCCAATGTGGAGAGCCCAGGACTGCAATGGAGAGGTTCACTCAGACAGAAGTGTTCAACAAACCAGGCTTAGCCTGAGGCCTGAGCTGGGATCTACAGCCAGCTTTGAGGTCCACAGCATGTGAGCCCCTTAACCCAGGGAAGGAGTCCCCTCCTGGCAAATGCAGACAGCAAGTAAAATCACCCTCCATGGAGTTGCCAGGTACCTTACACTAAGGGTAAGAGGGAAAGGGGTACCCAAAGGGTAGGAGAAGGAACAGGAGGAAAAGGCAGATGAAGAGGACAAAGAGGAAGAGCAGAAAGAGGAAGAGGAAGAGGAGGCAAAGCAGACCTGCTGGGAGGAAGCAGCTACCACCAGGGGGCAGAGCCAGGGGCAGACAGGCACAGCTCTGGTCTGTACCACAGGGTCAGTACTTTCCCTGGAGATAGTAGGGATGGGACAGAGGCTGTGGACAGATGTGGTTAGCTAAGGAGGTGTCCACCAGATGGAATTCAACCATGGCAGCCAAGCTAGAAGGCGAGTCAAGGACCAGGATTTGAGCTCAGACTCGCCTCCTTTTTCCAGCCTCACCTGAGACCAGGCCAAGAACTCCATGCTGCTCATCAAGGGCGATTCCATGCAGTGCGGGGTGAAACACACCAAGGTATGAAATAGCTGTTTTCCATGAAAAATAAATTATTCTTTTCCATAGCAATAATTAACCATTATGTCACACTTCATAAATATGAGTTTTCTTCCTAAGCATGTCTCTGTCAAAGAACAAGGCTTCCTGCAAAGTCTAAGCTCCTTCCCATGGCTGGGTCTTTACCCATAACAGGGCACGGACAGTCCACTATTTGCCTGCACAAAGGTGTCTGTTCTAGAAATGGAATTCAACCCTTACATAGGACTTGTCACTTACATTCACCTATAAATGTTTTTATACCTAGATTAAAATATAAATATTTTATATTTTGGTTAACATATAAATAATTTCATACATTTTGTTCACAGTGAATAATTACAGTCATTCCTCACTGTCCACTAGGAGCAGATACACCTGCCTCCTGGAGTTTTGGTCTAGTGAAAATGATAAGAAAAATAAATTCAAGAAACATAGGCCCACCACACAGTGATGTGACAATTTCAACATTTCTGGGGCTGCAGTTATAGGAATACAATTCAATGTCAGAATTGGGTGCTGTCCACTTAGACAGCAAATGAATTGCAGTGCTGGACTGATAATTCAAAATGATTACACCTTCTTAGCTAATCAGTGTTATCCACTTAAAATGCAATGATAAATACATTATAAATAATATGTCAGACCTGGCGATAGGTTTCAAGTAAAGAGAAACGGATGAGATAGACTAAGTTAAGTGGAATCAAAACTCAGCAATGTTGGAGTAAGAGGCCTCTGAAGTTGAGCATGTCACATGCTAAAATACATAACTTGGCATTTTGCAATTGTCTGCAGTAGTAGCCTCAAAAAAGAGGTCTAGTCATTTTTCTTACACTCAAATTCTTTGTTCTACTAAAATGTAGCTAATGGATAATAACACCTCACAGGACCTAAAAATGCAGGCGCCCTAGAAAGCAACTGTTTACAGAGAAATCCTAACTGAAAATTAGAACGGGATCTTCGTGGCCCTTCTGACAGCATCAACCACAATGTGCAAGAACTCAGAGACCGGCGGGAGAGGAAGCTGCAGCCCCAGGCAGAGCCCTCTCCTAGGACGCAGAACAGGAAGGACACACTCCCTGGGATGCCACAGGGTCACATCAGCATCGGGGAGCTTAGTGCAGAAATAGAAGGGCTAAGCTGCTTCCACAGCAGCCGGCCGGCAGGGAGACACTGGCAGGGACTGGGGGACAGTGACACCTAGTGCTGCAGACTGAGCCGACGCGGGCACATGGGGAAGCACTCAGCCAGCAGCTTCCAATGCAATGATTTCTCAGTGCCTTTTTCCGCTTCCTCTGTTTCTTTTCACTCAAACACCTCTACAGTCTGAGCAGGCTCCTTCTAGGGTTGATGGCAAATACCTTGGCTTAGTCAATATCACCCCACCCACAAATGTATGCAGTTAGGACATGTTGGGTACAATGAGAGCTTCTGGGGTGTGGAGGACCACCTGAGCAGCTCTTCTTGAAAGAGGAGTAATTGTCTCCATTTTGGCTGTGCCTGACCCGTTTTACATGTATTGATATGTACAGAGCTGGCTAGGACTTTTCCTTATCCCTTCAATTGGCTTTAAGCAACGCACATCCATCTAGCCAAGATGCTGGTGGTAGTCTTTGGAGACAGCATGTGTTTCCCCAATTACCCCCACCTGCTGCTCTTTAATATGAGCTGAGCTGAGATGGGACAAAGAGTCAATGCTCTACACTGTCCACTGGGACCGAGCCTCAAGATAGAGGCTATGACTTCCTGGGGCTTGAAGGATTACATAACAGAGCTAAAGCACCAGACCCCAAAACATTAGATATTGTCTCAATTGTGTAATGCAAATTACTATCCGCATATCACAAGAGGTAAACGCAGGCCTCCTACCTCACCCAGCTCACAGCACTCACAAACTTCCTGCCATCCCCAGTCCCTCATCCTCAAGCCACTCCTCCTTTGTGACTGAACAAAACCCAGGTTCAGCCTCGAGTGATGCCTTTGTTCTGGATAGCCATCACCATGGCTGGACTTAGGATTCCTTGGTTCCCCATAACTATAAATGTAGGTTGCACTGGAAGTGGTAGATCAGAATTAACTTGACAGGATTTTAATAACTTATCCATGGAATTACAAATGTAAGTTTCCAGGACCCAGACAAGGACCAGGAAAGGCACTTTATAGTGGGGCTGATCAGAAGCGAAGAACCCCAGTGACAGGCACACTTACAGGTGCGGCTTCCTCCTGGTCTCTGCATCTCTCTGTGCCAACTTCTGCCTCAGGCTCCCACATGCCCAAGAGGCTCCTGTGTGGGATGGGCATAGGGAAGACATGAGCATGAGAGGACTTCTCCCTTGGGTTCTGGACTCCTGCTGTGACCAAATGCTCCTATGTCACAGGACAACCCATGGTCACACTGGTTCCATGGTGTTTCAACCACTGTGCCCACTTAACAAGCAGCTTGAGCAATCAGTGCCACCTGACTTGCTCAGGTGTATCCCATTGGTCATCTTGCAAGGTAGATGTCAACTAAAACTGAAATCTGGGGTCAGCAAGATAGCTCAGCACACTAAAGTGCTTGCTTAGGCAGGCTTAGGCAAGCTCAGGGACTGTGGTTGGATCGCATGCACCACATGACACACCATATGACAGGGTGGGCTGAGCTTCCAGAGTCCCGGCATAGTGACGCACGCCTGTAATCCCAGCACTGGGGAGGCTGAAAGCAGGAGGATCACCATGAGTCCAAGCTGCATAGTGAGACCCCGCAACAACCAAATCCATTTAAATAAATAAATACTGATATCTACAGATATCTCAGTGGAACAACTTGCCACTCTACACATGCGCAGAAAACAACATTTTTAACATTTGATATCTTCAATTATTTTTTTTGTTGCTGCTTTTGGAGACCGTGTGTCACTGTGTAACCCAGGCTAGCTACAGCGTTGTAGCTTCTGCCTCGGCCTCCTGAGTGCTGGGATTATAGGCATAAGCCTCTGTACCCAGCTGAGTGACCACTTCTCTAATCTGGCTCTCACACAGATATTTACTATGCATCACATCTCCTGGCAAAATCAGGAAACTTCTTGTTTCAGAATATATGACTTTAGGACTGGCCAGATAGCTCAGAGGTCTAAAGCACCTGCTTAGGCAAGCTTAGGCAACCACAGAGATCACAGTTTGATCCCCAGCACCACATGCTACACCAACCCCACCCCCAGGGCAAGTTGAGATAGCCATAATATAAATAAATAAATAAAGTTTTCGGGGGCTGGGGAGATAGCTCTGTGGCACAAGTGCCTGCCTGGCAAGTGCAAGGTCGTGAGTATGAACCCCAGTCCCACCGAAAAATAATAATAAAAATAAAAATAAAATATATGACTTTGTCCTACAGTGTGTAATCAACATCCATACAAACTCTGTAACTGAGAGCAAAGATGGGTCAAATGACAAGAGCATATAACAAAATCATGACATGAACAGCTGCTCATCAGGGGCTCATAGTTCATCCTGGCACAGTGTCATCTCCCTATAGATGATGAGCAACATAACATCACTACTATTTGAAAGTGACCAGTTCATGGGCCAATGCATCCTCCATTCAAGCCCCTTAGGCTGAGGAGACCTGGATGCCATCAATACAACACAGTAGCAGGGTCAAAGGGAAAGGCAAGACTAATGTACCACATTGCGCTCAAAGGCCCTCTGCTAACAGAGCCCTGGAACACACAGGGACAGAGCTCTGCACCCTGACCTGACCCCAACACTACATGAGGACAGTAATCTTCAAGGAGAGAGAAGAGCCACAGACCCCAAAGCTGGCCAAATCTCCACAAAGCAAACAGCAAGGCATGATGAAGAATGTGCTGTTTTTGATGTCAGAAAAAAAACTATGACTAGAAATATAATGGATTCAGTAACATCTGTCTTTGTTTTGTCACCATTTTTCTAATTAGCTAAGTTCTCTTAGCTGAAATTATTACATAACCCTGCTAGTTCAATAATATGCACTGCTTTGATAAGAAAATCAGTAATTCCACTGGGTTTTCTATCCCCTGACCATGCAAAGCTCACCTGCAAAAATGTACAGTGCCACAAGCAAGTACACTCACACCACGGCTAAACACACAGCTTTCAGGCAAATGTGCAAATGCAAGACTTATATTCATTCTAAATACTGTGAATCCATAGCTTATGTATGCATCGGGATTCAACACAGCATTAGAGCACATTGCATTATTTACACCCCAAGGCCCTGGATCCAGCTCTTAGCTTGCTCTGTGCTACAGCTGAAAGACGACTCCTTGGTACCCACCAAAGCCTCCAGGAGCACAGTTCCTGTGGACTGTTTCACATCCTCTTAATCCTTTCATGTGTACATTTGTAGCAGTGGGATGGAACTCATAGGCAATCAGTCATTAACCTACATCCCCAGCCAATTTCACTTTGAAACAAGGTGTCTCTAAGTTGCCCAGGCTGGTCCTGAACTTGCTATGCTCCTGGCTCAGCCTCCTGAGGAGCTGAGATTTCAGGCATGTCTGGCTTATCAAGGTTCTTCTTCATTTTTCCTACCTTTTTGGTACTGGGGAGCAACCTCAGGACCTTGCACTTGACAGGGGTACTGCCCCTGAGCTACCTCCTTGGCCCAACTAAGGTTCTTACTATGAAAGTGCAAAACAGATCCTGCAGCATGCCGCGTTAGCACCTGAAAGTAATCCACAGGTAGCTCGATTGATAGATTTCCTTTTAACCTGAGTTGTTGCCAACATTCCTCAATTGAATCAAATTATAAAGTGTAATAAATCCAATTCTTCCAATATAATTACAATGATTATTAACAAAACTTGTTGCAAGAATTCCTTTCCCAAAATTAACAGCAACTAACTATAGAAGACAAAAGTGTCCCTCTCTGTTCTGAAAATCACAACAGTAATAAAAATAGAAAGTGGAGGTCTCCAGAGATTCTTATCTTTTTTTTTTCTTGCAGTTTCTCTCCGAGGAATCCAAGTGTCATTTTTAGGCTTTGAGTTCCTCCTACAATGGACCCACTGGGTATTAGTATTACAAAGTACTTGAAAATAAGCACCCACATTCCACAAATCATTTGTAGATGTGTTCACAACCCAGAGTGCACGACCTGGAGGGAAGACAGAAGTGTCTCTCTCTCTCCAGTTCAGGTGACCCCGTGAGGAATTCCCGCGGTCACCCGAGTTCAGACAGTCCTGGGACAGCCCTGTCACCACCCCTCGTCGCTCCCTGTCACTTCTACAAAGTCGCCCTGCCTTACACCTGTCTGGGTGCAGGGCGGCTGGCTGCTCGCAGTTTCCAAGAACTTCCCCGTCTTGTCTAAGGCGACATTTCTGGGTTTGTCAATCAATAGTTTATTTTAAAACAGATGCGGCGAGGGTGTTCCTTGAGAAGGAACCAGAATAAACACAGAGCTGCCGGTGGGTGGGCGCGGACGACAGCCCCGCAGAACAAGGTCGCCAGCACCGCCAGCCCTGGCGACGCGAACCCAACTCCGCGAACCCAGACCCGCAGCCCCGCGAGCCTCGCCGGTCACCAGTCACCGGTCATCGAGCCTCAGCACCTCGGTCGCCGCCCTGCAGGATGCCCGAGTGTCCCGCCGTCCCGGGAGAGCGACAGGAAGGACCAGGGACAGGAGGAGCGGCCCCACTCACCCGCACGGGTTCCAGGCGGTCGGGGCGCCCTTGGGGGACCGCGGGCGAGGATGGACCCTCGGCGCTCATCGCTCATCGCCGCTGTCACGAAGCCGAGCTCTGTACCCGCAGCACCCGCGCCCGTGAAAGGCTGCGGCGTCCACCCGCGCAGCGCTTTCTCCGGGCTCCGCCTGCTTCGCTCGCCGACCTGAGCTCCACCCACCGGCCCGAGGCCCCGCCCACTGGCCCGAGGCCCCGCCCACCGGCGCCGAGGTCCTGCCAACCCGTAGCCCCGCCCACTCTGCCCCGGGTGGCAGGGAGGGCACCCGCGCGCCACCTCCAGTCCCACCGCTGGGCCGGGAGATCTGAGCGGCGCCACCCACTCGTTGCAGAGAGCTCCGCCTGCCTCTGTCTCCCCGGGATCCATCCAGGTCCTCAGCTTGTGAGCGCGCGCGGCAGCCCTAGGTCCCCCACGTCGGGGTCCGCCCCTCGCCAAGCGGACCGCAGTTTCCGCTCTCCAGAGCTAGTGGGCTTTGCTCGCTGATCCGAAGCGTTTGCCTGGACGCCAAGCCCGGGCCATCCTGGTCCCTTCAGGTCCCCGCGCGCTCCTGGGAGCAAGGCAGGCACCGGGTCTGCGGCCCCGGAGTATGGGCGCTTGTGCGCTCCCACTGTCCTAGTCTAACGGGGAAGGAAAGCTAGCTTGCGATAGTCTGGGTCATGCAAACGCGCGAGCTGCCAACTTCGCCCACGCAAAAAGTAACCTCTTGCCGCCTCCGGGGCCGAACCCTTCACCCTAGGGCCCACGCGGATGTCGGACACCGAGGGAGCGAGCGTTGAGCAAGTCGATGGAGACTGCCAGGATTTCCACTCCAGCTTGTGACCTCGAGCAGACCTGGCTCCTAAGCCCGGTGGAGAGAAGAGCAAAGCTTTCAGTCCGGCAGACATCTGCCCTTGTTTCCACTGTTGTCCCTGAGTGTGAGCTCTTAGGACACAAAAGTCAGGTCTTTTTACACCTGCCTGGCGCCCTAGCCAAAATAAATACGGTGTCTTGAATGATCAAGGAATAGTGTTGCATTTTTTCTAGAAGAAAGAGCGAGGTAAATATTTGAAGTTACTTTTTTATTATGCAAAAAAAAAAAAGTGCATGAGTGTGATCTCTGAGAAATCAGAGCTCCCTGGGCCCCGAAGATATCATCTAATTAACGTGCAAAGGAAAAATTTTTTCAGTCTCTGGAAATAATGTTGCTGGAGTGTGCTTGCTAGAATTGGGAATAATTTGCTCAAATCTTAATATTAACTGAGTATGGGGAATTTTTTTCTCAGGTCTATCCTAGTCATTAATTCATTTATAAGACTGTAATCATACCTGACAATCTCAGATGTGCTTTCTGCACATGTTTTTCTGTGATTCTAGGCCTAAGACATCTTTGGGCCTCTAGGGCTGCTTCTAAAATGCTACTAATACAGGTTTTAATGTACAGAGTCTGTTTAATGGATTTTGTGTTACAACTGCACATAGGAGCTGTTCTTTCAATACTAGGGATCTGGTGTAAAAACAAATGAATTGTAAGATACTACATATCCTGAAGATCTGATGCATGAAATCCCATGGTGTAGAGTCCCTTGGGAAATGTGTCCAAAATGTGAAAGTAGCCAGCTGCTCCTTTACTTACTTAATTCCGAATTTACTGACACAGTGTTAACATGGTACCAGAAAAAATTTAGCCCTCCCTGGATTGTCAATATTGTTTATACTCGACCAACTTTGTATCTTTTTCTTTTCTTTTTTCTGTCTATAGACTGGTTTGTGAAGCTCTTTGAAAGTTGTTTGCAGGGCCCGGCCAGATAGCTTAGCAGATTTAAAGCATCTGCTTAAGGCAGTGGCAGGGACCGGGGGTTCAATCCTCAGCGTGTTGTGCCAGCCTTGACCTCTGGGCGCACTGAGAGAGCGATTGAAACTGTACATGGTGGCATGTACTTGTAATCCCAGTGTTTGGAAGGCTGAAAACAGGAGGATCACTATGAGTCCAATCTGTGTAGTGACAGCCTGTAGACCCATACTAAATATATAAAAAAGGAAGTTGTTTGTAGACATAATATGCCATTTACTCTACCTTCAATTTACTGTGCATTTCCTAAAAACGACACGGTGTTCAACAGCTTTCTGTCACTGTTACAAACTATCCCAGTTTAGTCACTGAGGAACTTTCTTTGGTCCCAGTGCCTGATGGGATTTGTCCTATCACAGTGGAAATAGAGAAAGCAAGGACGCTGGTTCATACTGTCCCCCTTGCAGAACTCACCCCCAGTAACCCAATTTCCTCTCCTAAGAGTTCCTGGTCCTTCCCTGCAGTGCTCCTCCTCCTCCCAGGGGCCTGGTGTGGCTGTGAGAGGTTTCTGCTTCCTCCCAGGCCTAGGTCACTATTGTTAGTGTCCAGTGTGGATTACCTGAGGTAATCCTTCCTGCTGTTGAGTTTGTTCGTTCTCAGGCCTGGGCCTCGCTGGTTCCACTCAGTTCCATGGCAGTAGTCCTCCAAATGCTCTTCCTGTCTCTCTTCCCTCCTCATGGCCTCTGGTTTGTCAGGCTTCTCCCAGCATCTGTGAGCCTCTGTCTTCACTCATAGCCTTTCCTTTCTCAGCCGGGGTATTTTCCACTTTCCCACAGTCCTGCTCACCAATCTTCCTCTACCACCACCACCTAGGTGGAAATTGAACTCTGTTCCTCAATTCTCTACTTTCATAATAACATTTTCAAATCCTCAATCCCCTTTCAGTTTTTGAGTCATATACTTTAAAAACTTTATTCCAGCTCTTTCAAAGCAAATTTTGAGGGCTGATCAAATAGCTCAGAGGACTAAAGTGCCTGCTTAGGCAGATGCAGGGGCCGAGGTTCAATCCTTGACATGCTGTGTCGGCCCCACCCCCACGGCGCACTGTGACAGCCATAGAGACTGGGCGTGGTGGCATGTGCCTGTAATCGCAGCTCATGGGAGGCTGAACACAGGTAGATCTATGAGTCCAGTCTATATAGTAAGACCCTGTAGTCTCTGTCCTAAAAATACCAAAGAAAAAAGCATATTTCAAATAACTGAACACAGATGAATTTATCTCACCTATGAAAACAACAAAAGCTTATTTTATCCTTCCATTTCCCCCTTAATTGAATGTTAAACTCTGCGTTAAGATATTAAGATTTAGACAGTGTGATATTCGCCTAAGAACGATTTCATTTCTTTGTGCCAGTAGGAGTTAGCACAGTCACGCGTCTGCTAATTTACACAAAGATGCATGTAGTTTATCACTGCTTACTTCTCAGTGTGCCTTTCTCAATCATTTGTTCACCTATTCAGCACCTATTGACTAAACACTGGCCCTGAACCCCAGGCACTGATAGAAGTGGGGTGTGATGCACACTGAAGCAGCTCCTGGTCCTTGGGGCTCAATGCCTAAGGAGACATTTATCCATAGTCCCTGTCACTGATGAGAGAGAGCAGAGAAAATGTCCTTCATGAACTGGGTTCTTTATGCACACATGTTAGATGTCATGGCTGTTGTGATGCTGTGTCCTTATGTGTATGAGAATACTCGGGGACAGTGGTGAGTGCTCCTGGCGGGCATGGACGCACGCTGCCTGGGCCTGCCTTCTCAGGACAGGCTCCAAGTACAAAGGAGACGTGTGTCCTCAGGCCTGAGTCCTCTCTGTCCCCAGACCTGCCCCTGGAGATCAGAGCACAGAGGTCCCAGGTAACAGTGACTTTGCCAACACAAAGACTCTCGAATTTCCATGTGGAGGAGGAGCTGAGCGTAGTTTTGAGGTTCCCCTCACCTTGTGCTGTGAGGGAAATAATTATGAGGTTATTCTCCCTAATGATTCTTTTTTTGTCTTATTAAGTGCATT
>PVKN010034612.1:0-11796 GCA_004027915.1 Capromys pilorides
TACTGCTGGGTATTTCACCTGTGTCATTTCTTAATATTCACAGCCATCTTAAGAGGTATGAACTACTAATTTCTTTTTAAAAAAGAAGTGGTTTTCATTTTCCAAGAACCAAATCCTAATAAATCTAAACTGAAAAACACAAGTGACATATCTTACATTTGACAGTATTTGCTTATTCATGTTGCAAGAATAGAATCTTGCAAATAAATATTACCAAAAAAAAATCCTTTTATTAACAGTAAAAGAAAATACAGAAAGAAAAATATAAATGGCCAATAAGTGAATCATGTAAATGCTCAATCTTACTAGCAATTCAAATAATAGTAAGAACATTTGGCCCAATTGGCCAACCCAATACACTGTACATTGTCAACAGGAAAGGTGAAACAGCAGCATTTCCGCCATACCTTCTGCAGGTGTGGCACATTCCCATCACTTACCATCAACTACAATGACTCTCAAGAGATACAGAGTAGAAAACTGGCATTTAAGAAAACTATCAAAGGCAAATATAAGAATTCACTTTAGAGAATAGAGAGGAAGAGGACCTAAAGGAATTAAGATGTGTTATGTACATGTACCAACTCCCCCTGCTGAATGTAATTATTATGTACTGCAAATATATACTAGTAAAAATCCAACTTAAAAAAAAGGTATTTTAAAAGACATGATGTCTACAATAGAGAAATGGGAAATCACATGAGGTGTGGGGGCTCTGCAATTCTACTTTAAAATGGCTGAAAAAAAGACACGCTTATTTTTCCTTTCACATTAAAACCCAACAAAACAAGGAAAATAACTCTGGAGTGGCCCTGGAATGAGAGGTGTTTCCAGCAGATACAGTGAGGAATTCCAAGTGGAATAGGGAGCAAATGAAATAGTTAGCAAAGCCCAACAGAGCTGAAGAACCTGAAACTGTGTAGGCAATGAAAAGAGGTAATCCCTCAAAAGATACATTTTTCAAGAAGAACCCTTGAAAGACAGTAAAATTAGACATAGTAGAAAGTGAAAAAGGAAAAGTTTGGTAGTAAGCTACACGACTGAAGAGTTGCAAAGCACCATTTCCAGCACCTCTCTCCCCTTCTTTCAAGATTAATATCAGAGTTTATCCAGTCCTGGCTCCCTCTAAAATAGTATGTATAAATAAAATGGTAAGGGCAGAGAACTGGGGTGAGGTACAATTAACCATAGCTTCTACAAGGAATGAGGAGTCTCACCACTGAGAAGAGCAACCCATATACTATACAAAAAAATTAAACTCCAGGATAGCTCACATAAAACAGAAAGCAAGTCTCAAATAAATATCCAAGGAACCATACATGCCGGAGCATAGAATCTGAGAAAGACAAGGAAAACGTGAGCCAAGGAAGCAGAGAACAGAACCAAGAGACTCTGACAGCCTATGTAAGAGAAGTGAACCAGGAGACTCTGACAGCCTATGTAAGGGAAGTGAGTCTTTCCCCTTTCTTTTTCTCCTATTGGCAAAACAGCACCAGTACAGATTTTCAAATAGCTCAGTGGCATGATGAAAATTCCACTTTGTATTATACTAGCAACTGGAGATAATATATCTGAATTGGACAAAACACAGCTACCTGCCCTTGGGATTCTCAGGTAGATGGCAGAACTATTTAACAATATTTTTTTTTTTAAATACAGAGGAGTAAATCTGAAGAAACAATGATGTACTTTACATTAGACATGGTGAGAGTAAGTTACTTGCAGAATATTCAGGTGTAGATTTATAGCAGGTTATTAAGCCTGAGTGAAGTTTGCAGGGGAAAGTTAGGGAAGAACTTGGAAATTTAGAAAAACATCTGCATAAGAGTGCAGCTGAAAACCTAGGTGCCAACTGAGGTATGTTCCCTTGATGATAACATACAACAAACTTTCCCCCCCCCCCGTGGTACCAGGGATTGAATCAGGACTCTGCACTTGCCAGGCAGGCTATCTCCTGGTCCCAGTAACATACAATAACCCTTGACTAAGAAGTCAAACCCACATACCAGCAGTATGTAAGAAGTGAACTGGGAAAATCAAGGATACAGAGAATATGGATACCAAGGGAATATACTGTCTCAAAGACATAATTATTAACAATGTCAGGTCCAACAGAAAGGTCACATAAATTTCAGACTAAATGCCTCCACTAGATGTAGCATGCAAGAGGTCACAAAAGACCTTGGCAAAAACAATTTAGTGGAGATGGGGGTGGGGAGCCAGCCAGCAACATTCAAAATTTGAAAAGTGAAGGAGAAATGAACAGACTAGATATGTTTAGATGAAGACAGATGACCACTATGAAGCTGGAACAAAAATAGACCTGTGGTTCAGGAAGGTTTTTGGGGTGAGAAGCTTAGAAATAAGATAATGGGCAGAAAAAATAAAAGATTCAAAAAGTAAAACTTTAAGGATGCAGCGAGACTCAACCTCAGCATAGCTGACATCTGGCGGCAGGTCCTTCTTTGTCACAGTGGTCATCCTGAGCACTGTAGGATTGCTGCATCTCTGGCTTCTACCTACAAGATGTTCCTTGGCACAAACCACACACACACACACACAGGATGGGGAGAAAGAGATGAACAGATGCCAAAAAACTGTCAAAATAGCAGAAGTAAAGCTCTGTATAGGGGAAAGGGACAGACCTCAATGGAGCATCAAGAAGCATCTCATCCTGAGATAGTAGGGAAGGGAAGTGCTAGGAGAATAGCGGCTCATAAATTTATAGATGATATGGTTCATGTCTAGATGTTCCCCCAAAGCTTCATGCAGTCATGGAGCAGCTTCTGGAGTTTGTGGTTATTCTTAACCCAATGCTGGGATTGCAGGTTTGAGTGCTACAACCGCCCTGGGGTGGGTAATTTGCATTACAATGTAGGAGGGGAGAGAGGTTTTGATCTGCCACAGCTGCTTCTTTCTTTGCTCTAGCTCTTTGCTGCCACCCTGAACTGCTGCCTTCCACCTTGTGCTACCCTGCCCTGGAGCCAGCTGAGTATAGACAGAAACCTTCGCTAACTGTGAACTAAATCAAGCTTTCTTTCGTTAATTCTGGGTGTTGGGTATTTTGTCTCAACAAGAGAAGAGTAACTGAGATGGTGCTAGAAGCTGAGGAACTCAGCCACAAGGCTCAAGGGTTCTCAACAGAGTGGAGGCAAGGTTACTGGCAAGTTGAAAACAGTGGCTGGCTGCAATTTGTAACTGGGACAGGTAGTTAGAATTTAGCAAAAGAGAAGGCTATGTTTTGAAAGTACCCTCTCAAACTCACATTGAAATTTACTCGCCTGGCTGGGGAGATAGTTCAGTGGCATAAGTGCTTGCCTGGCAAGCACAAGGTCCTGAGTTCGATCCCTCCTATCACCAAAAAAAAAAAAAAAAAAAAAGAAAAGAAACTTACTTTCTATCTAGAACAGGCTTAACAGGCTATTTAGAACAGGCTATTTACCAAATAGAGTAGTAGTATTAAAAAGTGTAACCTTTAATAGGTGATTAGGTCACAAGGGCAGATCCTACTGAATTATACTATTACTGAAGAAATAGGTTACTAACAAGAAGGTCAAGTTCAGACCAATTCTCACTTTTGGTATTTCAGGAGCTTGCTTGCTTGTAACTTCAGCCAAGGGATAACATAGCACTAAGGCTCTAGCCAAATACCAACACCATGCTCCCAGATTTCCCGACCTCCAGAACCATGAGCCAAATAAAATTCTATTTTTTATAGTGTACTCAGTTGATACATTGTTAGAGCAGCAAAAAAAATGGGCTAAGACACTGATTAAGGTTATAAACCATTTTACTGTACTTCCATCTCACTGTTAAAATTCTCCTTCCCACACTTTCTATACATTGCTTAGTCTCAAAGAGTTCACAAATTCAAATACTATAATGGAAAGAGTAGATTGCTAAGGGTTAGCTTGAAACTATTTCATTTTTAAAACAACATAGTTTCTATCAGACAATACACAACCAATGCCTAAATACACATTTGGTAAATAGCCTGTTCTAGATAAAGGATGCCTATCGTGGTAGCTACTTCCTGGTTCTTAACTGGTTCATCTACTTCTTTTACAGGAAAAAACAGAAAAGGAGAGTGGTGCAAAAACAGGAAGTTAAATGAGATTCTTCCCAAAGTGTGCTCACTACTGCCCTCTACACCCAGGGCTACAAATTCAAGTAACTGTAAAGCCAAGAACCTGGAGTCTACATGGGAAAGAAGCTGGAAGTTAGCTGGGCATGGTGGTATAAGCCTGTAAACCCAGCACTTGAAGCTGAGGCAGGAGAATCACTGAGCTTCAGCCTGGGCTACATACAGTTGACATCCAGCCTGACCATCTCTGAAAAAATATTAGAAGATTAGGAAGAGGAGGAGGAAGAGGAAGAGGAGGAGGAAAAGGAGGAAGAGAAGGAGGAGGAACTGGAAATAAACTACCAGCACAACCTAGGACTCAAAAGGCTAACATTTGAAAATGAAAAAAAAAAAAAGGCCATCCACACCAGCCCAAGGCTATGCCTAGAAAGAGTAACCAAGGCAAAAGGGAAAACTAGATTTTTGCAGTACTTAGGGTGCCAGAGATCCATCTGAAAACAGGTCCAAAACTCTTCAGAAGCAGTGAACCCAAAGGCTCTCAATGTGAAACCACTCAAAAAAGCATTCCACACCTAGGCATAGACCAACAATTTCCAAGTGGTCAAATACTGCAAACCATATAAAAAAGCAAAAAAAGTTAGAAGGAAGGAGAGAAGGTGAATTAGACATTTTATTCCTATATCATTAGCAAAATAATACAAAGTATATTTAAACGTAACTACATTTTAAAATGTTCAAAGAAAATGGCCCTATGAAAGTCAAAAAACAAATATGAAGAGAATAAAACAAAAATCCTTACATTTAAAAAATGTTCAAATGTTTTTAGTTAAATGCTTAATAACTGTCTTAGCCTCTAAATAATGGTTCCAGAAATGGAAAGTGAAAGGCAATATTTAAAAAGACAAAGGTTAGGGTTTTTTTTCTCCACAACTGAAAGCATCAAGAGCCTTCAAACTGATGGAATGCGTCAAAAAAAAGTGGGATAAATAAAATCAAATCCATACCTAGAGATATTGCAAAAACCTGCAGATCAAAAACAAAACAAGAATAATCTTAGAAAGTGAAAAGCAGCCCAAGAGAAAAGGTAACAGCCTACCTACAAAGAATGTACAATTAACCACAGACTTCTCATTAACAAGTAAAACTTGTCAAATTGCAAGAGAATATTATTAAATATCAGAAGGAAAATAATTGTCAACCCCAAATTCTATACCCAGTTTAATAATCCTTTGAGAGAAAAAGTAAAGAAACTTTCAAAAACACTAAGTTTACTACTAGGCTGTTAAGTGAAAGAACTACTTCAGAACATTCTTCATATATAAAGAAGAAAAGTGAACAAAGACAGAAATGGGGTGGCTAAAAAGTAGTGAGGAAATGTGAAAGACACGGTGAATGTTCACTCTTTCTAGGCTTGCTGTGGCTCAAACAAAGGAAAACATGCAAGCAACAATGTGGGAAGGGTAGATAAAGGTTAAGAGGTTACCACTCTAAAATTTTGATATTTAGGAGACCAGCAATAATAATTTACAGTTAAATAAATGTGCACATTAAAATGTTAAGTGTAACCAAATTTGTTTTGAGGCAAGATAGAAGAAATAGGAAGAAAGAAAATAAGGAAACTGTAGCTTTAAGGTATGTGGAAAGTTATCCAAGGCCCCCCATACCTTCACTTGCTTACCTGTTTTTATCTTCCAGACCCAACACTCCCAAACTCCTAAAACTCTCAAAAGAAGATATAAGCCCATGATCAAACCTAGTTGACAATGTCAGCCTTTGTTTTATCCCACTAAAGGACAACAACCTGATTAAAACTAAAGAAATAGACTTGCAGGTAACAGTAATTTAAAGACTGTCCTTAGGCAAAACATCTTATATCATCCATCTTAAGAATACCTTCAATGGGCTGGTGAGATGGCTTAACGGTCTAAAGCGTGTGTGTGGGAAAGTTTAGGCCACCGCAGGGACCGCGGCTTGATCCCAAGCATCACATACTGCGCTGCCCCCCACCCCCCAAGGAAGGCTGAGCTGGCCATAACACAACAAATAAATGTGGTTTCAGAAAATAAAATAAATTTAAAAAAAAAAAAAGAATACTTTCAAAAGCATGTATCTGTATCTAGGTACAGCTACTACATATAACTCTATGTACAGTATATTGATCTATATAATCTCTAGCTATAGCTACATGTAGCTCTATATAGAGTATATAGATCTATATAAATATATAGATTTATATATATACTCCCAAGCCACCCAGACCATGGTGTCTCATCCCTGAGCACTTGTACTCTATCTGCCTTTGAGTGTGTACTGCCTTAACTTCAAATAATCAGCCCATGCCTCTTATTGTGAGTTCTGAAATTCTTTTCTATAGCCATACATCAAAGACCTACCTAGGCTGAGCTGAGGTCCCAAACTCTTCCTCCTTGAACCCTGACCAGTCTACTCTAAAATAAGAGAGCTAGAAGAAGTATTGCTACCCTTTATACAATGAGAATGAACTAGGCTAATTCCGAATTCATGACTTCCATTAAAACTCAATATGAAGCAACCAGTTGGCTGGAAAACTAAGGAGAGACTGCCCTCAAAGAAATAGGAAAAGATCACATGTTTACCTGGAGTAGACCACAACCGGATATTAAAAAAGGGAGTTCGGGTAGAAGCAGTAAGAGCCTAATATGACTTACCAATCAATAATACAAAATCACCTCGAGTCTCAAAGGCTGGGGAGACCCCCAATCTTCCCCTGGCTCTTCTTCCCCACACTAACCTTCAGGCACTTAGAGGGAACAGTTTTGAGCAGTACACATTGTGATGCAGTGTTGCAAAACACATAGTAGAACACTAATGCAAGCTTCTATTACTAGAATTTGCTGAGATAGAAAGCCACAAATCTAAGACCAGCCTAGACTACATAGTGAGTTCAAGACCAGCCTCAAATACATAGTGAAACCCTGTCTGAAAACCAAAGAGACAAAAAAAGACCACCAAGTTCATTTCCCTCATTCTACCAGGGAAAAATAGCCTTTATCAGAAAGGACAGACTATAATTTTTTCTACCCTTAAGACAATGGTGAAAGCTCATGGCAAGGGCAAGGAAGGCAGGGAGCCCTAATTTTGGAAGAGAGGCAAGATTCTTCACTGAATCAACCTCAACAGCCACAAGAGCAGCAAGACCCTGTGACTCAGGCCTAACCCAGAACATCAGAGTGTACATCCCACCATTCCTCCCCACTTTCAAGCTAAGGAATTTGCAGAAATGGTAACAGCAAAATATGGCTGGGAGAAGAAAAAAACAAGAGCATGTAAAAAGACACTAAGTTATAGTTCAAAGGGGAAGATGGAAACTTCAGAACAACACTGACACTTGTAATAAACAATCTCCCAGAGAATTTGAAGCCCAGGTACACTACAGGAAACCACAACAGAAAAACTCAAACCCAGCTCAACTCTTAATTGCATTAACTCAAATGCCAACACTACAGACCTATTAAAAAGCATTATTTACGGATATAAAAATTGTTTATCTCAGGGCTGGGGAGATAGCTCAGTAGAATAAGCACTTGCCTGACAAGAGCAAGGTCCTGAGTTCAATCCCTGGTACTGAAAAAAATCATTTATCTCAGTCTCCAGCATTCTACACAAGTTAGGCTTGCAACAACAATTTTAAAAACCACATGCAAGCTGGGCATGGTGGCACACACCTGTAATTCCAGGATTCTGAGAGGTCAAGGCAGGAGGAGTACCAAATTTGAGCCTAATCTGGGCAAGTCAGGGACTTAGCAAGACCCTATCTTGAAATTTAAAAATTTTAAAAGGCTGGGGATGTACTTCATTGCAAACATCCTGGGTTCAATCCCCAGTAGCACAAATAACAACAAAATCACAATGCATCAGAGATAGCAAAGAAAACATACTCAAAAGACAATTTATCACAACCAGACACCAAAAAAAAAGAAAGTTGGAAATAGCTAAAATGAATTTTTTTTAATGGCCGACTCAGCCCACCCTGGGGGTCAGGCTGGCACAGCATGTGGTGCCGGGAATCGAACTACAGTCCCTGCAGTTGCGTAAGCTTTCCTAAGCAGGCACTTTAGACTGCTGAACCATCCTGCTGGCCCCTAAAATCAAATTTTAAAACAGTTCAGTAATATGTTGAGGGTTTTAACCTAGGAGAACAATGTACAAAACCAGATATATAATTTCAACAGAGAAATGAAAACTAAACAAGTGATAAAATGCTAAAAGTGGAAAAAATTTATGAAATAAAGAATCCCTTCAATAGGTTCAGGAATAGACTCAGATCAGCCAGGGAAACGAATAAATGAAGATAGGTCAATATAAATTACCCCAACTAACAAAGTGGGCATAGAGCAACCTGCATCCTTTGAGATCTGTGAGACAATATTAAAGGCCCTAACATACTATAACTAGGGTCACAGAAAGAGAAGAGAGAATGGGACAGACTATTTGAAGAGATAATAGCTAAAAATACCCAAAATCATCTTAAGACATCCTAAATGTTGAGAGGAAACAAAGATAAATACCAACAGATGGATACATACATATACAGTTGGTCTGAATGGGAACTGAATTCAATAAGCTCTAAAATTGTCACTCCTTCAAAACCAAACTCTTGGGCTAGAGAGATAACTCAAGCATAAGCACCTATATGGCAAGCACAAGGACCTGAGTTCGATCCCTGGTCCCACATGCCATGCTAGCCCCAGAACAATGGACATGGGGCACTGCCCCCAAAACCAGAAATTGTGGCACACAACTGTAATCCCAGTCCTAGGGAGTCTGAGGCAAGAGGATCGAAGATTGCTGCAAGTTCGAGACCAGCCTGGGGGCTACAAAAGTGAGCACAAGGAGGCCAGCCTGAACTGCACAGCAAGACACTTTCGAAAAAACAAAAAAAAAAAAAAAGAAAGAAAGAAACTCCTCTGTCAACATGATCATTATGTCATCAATTCAACCATGCTATTGCCACTTCATATTCACTTCAGTCTACAAGTTTTTGTTAGGTTAAAGCAAGATCACAAAGACTTGATAGCTCAGCAGTCTAAGTACATACCTGGCAAACACAAGGACCCAGGTTCAATCCCCAGTACTGCATGACAGGCCTGCCACCAAAACTGGGCGTGGTGGTATATGCCCATGATCCCAGTGCTGGCGAGGCTGAAAACAGGAGGATTACTATAAATCCAAGCTACAAATTAAGACCCTGTAACAAATACATATTAAGAAAAAAGAACGTTTGAAAGCAAGATCACAAGCTACCTGGACCCTAGCTATAAAAATGATGGAGAATATAAGTACTCTAGGAAGTTGGGGACCTATAATATGAAATATTATCAGGATGCAAAGAGGATATTTTAAAACACCAGGTCACCCAAAATGACATAAGTCTACTACAGTATGCTAAAAACCCTTCCAACTAACCAGCAACAAATTTGTACAGCAGGTTTTTGATGACATCATTATAATCTCAGCAGGGTTTCTTTGTATAAGCAAATACCAGACCTCAAGGTGGTAACATATTCAAAACCAGTATTCTGGTCTAAAGAACACAAGTATGATACATACGCAACATCTTTGCAGAATGTGAATTTAACTTAATGTTAAGTACCATACAATGCAGATATATGAGTTTTTGACTAGGATTCAGCATTCTACTGAATTCAAGCAAAATCATGAATAATCTCAAAAAATTGTCACTCTCTTTTTCATTTATGTATTTGGTGGAGGATCTCACTACACAGCTCTGATCCATAGTGATCCTCCTGTTTTCAGCCTCTGAAATGTCATTCTTACACTTGTGAACTTTGGCCCCCTCGCCTGCCATATCTTAAAAGCTGGTAGAAAAGTTTTGAGAAGCGAGACATGGTGATATATATCTATAATCCCAGCATTCTGGGAAGCTAAGGCAGGCAGATCACAAGTTCAAGTCTTACATGGACAACTTAGTGGACTGTCTCCAAATTTTTTAAAAAGTAATAAAAACCAAGAGTGAGGGATCTAGAGCAGTTCGAGGACCCTGGGTTTAAATTCCAGTAACATCAGGAAAGAAAAAAAAAAAAAAAACAGCTTTGGGAACCCCATAGGGAGACATTAGCACCTACTTACACACTGACATGGATCTTGTCATAGAACACTTACGTCTTTCTCCATAGATGACTACATGTAGGAAAGGCATGCCCCTAACAGAGAGCAGAAATGAAGATCCACTAGATAGGTACCTGCACTGGCATGAAGAGATGGTGGGGAACATAAAAGGAGAACCTTTTATAACAGAAGTGTTGATCAGGCTAGAGAGATGGCTCAGCACTCAAAGCACCTGCCTGGCAAGCACAAGGACCTAGGTTTAATCCCTGGTACCACGTACCAGCCCCAGAACCCCAGGAAAGCCACGTCTGCCCCAAAACTGGGAGTGGTGGTGCATGATTGTAATCCCAGCACTAGGGAGCCCAAGACAGGAGGATCACTATGAGTCCAAGCTATGTAACAAGACCAAGCTATATAACAAGACCCTGTACCAAATAAATAATTTTTAAGAATTGTTTATCAAATATATCCCATATGCCAGGCAATATGCCACAGGCTGAGGCTACAATGGTCAGTGCTCTCTAACACCAGAGATTACAGCAGAAAACAAACACGATCTGATTTTCACTTTTTCATAAGACCCACCCTAACTATAATCCCTAGTTTTGTATTTCCTTCAAATACTATCAGGTGGAAGATAATGGACAGAATACAAAACAAAATCAAGATCCTGGGATGCTGCTGGAGCACAAGCAGCATCAAACCAAGGCGTGGAGTACATAAATTTCTTGCAATTCTCTTGGCCCTATATGTCTGTTCCCAAATATATGTCTTGAATACACCTATTGCCTAAAAATCCCTTCTCTGGACCCAACATTGAGGAATTACTTAAAACTCTTCATATGCACTCACAAATCACTGTTATGGCCGGCCAGATAGCTCAACAGATTAAAGCTCCTGCTTTGGCAGAGCTCAGCAGCTGGGTTCCATCCCTGGTATGCAGTGCCGGCCCCACCCCCAGGACCCACTGAGACAGCTACTGAGACTGGACGTGGTGGCACATGCCTGTTTGAAACATCAGTTTCAAACTCTAAAATCTAAAAGGAAGCAACACATTTTAGATAACTGCCCTGGGCTGTGTAGAAAGGGAAAAGGGTAATGACACAAATTCTCTGAACTACTAGACTAGAAAAACAGATACAAATATGAAAAGAATCCTGAGCAGGTATAGAATGGTTCAAAAAAAGCCTAAGAACTCATAGCAAAAGTCAGCTAAGTTAAAGGTTATATCAAAATTCCAATTGCAAAGAAAATATTTGAAGAAGGAGATGATGCTCTGCTCACACTTTGTATATGTGGAGAGGAAAAGCAGGCAACAATGTTCTATATAGAAACAAATTAAAAACTTTACACCAAGAAAGACCTGAAAGAATGCTAATCCAATCATCAAGGCAAGCAACAATTCAGCATCACTAAAGATTTCCTAAAAAGAGCTAAATTTTTAGAGATGCTTACTGTAGAAGAAAGAAATCGAGATACACAAAATTACACCTTTTCATATACATAAAGTCATCTGAACAAAATTTGACAGAAAAGTTTAATATAACAGATAAGTCATAGAATGTAAAGTAGATGTGAAAATGGTACTCTTGCTAAGGTTTGGA
>PVKN010034613.1:0-11796 GCA_004027915.1 Capromys pilorides
TAAGTACCTTTGTATACTGCTGTAGAATAAGACCTATCGCTGAACAAGGTAATCCACACTTCTCAGAAATTACTTTCAACATTTTGATACACTAAAGCAATAACAGCATAATAAGAACATAATAAGAACAGCATAATAACATTTCTTAAGTTTGATTTCTTTGTACAAATAAGTCTTAATACAGAATTATTTTCAAGCTCACAGACTAAGTTTTATTTATTGACCTATCTCCAAAGATGAGGCAAGTTCATAGCACACCGTATGTCTTTGTGAATTCCTGATGAATGACACAGATTTCCCTTTCTTCACTAACTATAGGAAGCCTTACGATTGGCTCTGAGGATGAAAAGTCAACTCAACATTGATTTCTCCTGGAAATGAACTGCTCTACAGCTTCTCCTACTACCATCTCCACCAGTGATCACTGAACTCAATTATTGTATTTAAATTTGTTATTTCCTTTTCTGAGGGGACTTAGAATATTGTTATGGCTGAACTAGCCAGGGCTAGTGTACCTCCAAAACCAAAATTAACCTCTAAAATGGACTGTGTGTGCTCATGATGAGGGATTGTGGTCACTTACCGTATGCAGATAATGAATATGAGGCAACCCCAAGATGGCGCCGATGCTACTGAGATGGTCACCAGGACAGTGACTACAAGGCCCATCAGCCACACAGGTTTCTTAAGATTAAAAGTAATTCTTTCCATTACCTGAAGAATTGCCTCATTTGCATTTTAAAGCTATTGTAGCTATCATTACTGACCTTAATTTCTAAGACCTGCATTAAATTCTGATTGTGGCATTTACTGTACACACTCTACTAATCTGTCATGTCCCTTAAAGTCCCTGAGTCTCTGCTTACTAATGGAGTAAATGAGATTCGCAGATGAGAAGCTGTAGAACAAATGATTCACAGGAATCCTGCCCCCTCCCACGGATGGTGGTGATGTTGTTTTTGTGCCATTCCATCTTCCAGAGGAGGAAAATAAGCTTTGTTCAATTTGGATGAGCGATGTGTAGCTACAAGTGATTCATTTTAAGGTAGAAGAGGACAGTTTGTATTAGAAGTCATCAGGTAAATTTAGGAGCAGGCAAACAATCAAGACAGCTTAAACTTCTGGAGGATGAAACCCAAACCTAAAGTTCTCAGAGCATCTTTGGCAGCCCAGAGTGGGAGGCTGAGGCAGTTGGGAATTGCCACGATAAAGGAAGAGGCAAACTGCTTCAGATCTTGAGAAGGAACACAAGCGACAAGATGGGAGAAAGAAAACTTCCAGTATGATTCTGGCCAGAAATTTTTGGAGAAGGCGACTCTTTTCCAATGTTCAGTGGCTTCCCTTGCTCTCAGGTAACTCTCTCTGCTGTCGTTCAGTGGAAGAAAACAAGATACTTCTTGAAACTGTCTTGGATTGGGGATGCTTTGGTGAAACCAAAGAAGAGGAATATGTTCTGCCCACAGTAGAAATCAGGGTAGCGTGGGGAGCTCTGACAAGCCACAGGAAGACAAGAGGCCTCCACAGAGGAGCGGAGGCAGGTCTCAGTCAGAGAGCACAGATGCCAGGTGAGGCTCTACACGAGTGCTTAGCAGTGGGGCAAGCAAAGTCTCTAAGATGATGGCTCAAGATGAGTTTAGTTCAGTAGAAAAGAGCACTGTGTCCCCACCAAGCAGGAAAATGGGAGCCCCTTTGGAGGCTGGCAATCAGTTCCACTTTCTACCATTCATGAGGGAAAGAGCTGTTGCAAGAAGAGGTGCAACTGGCTTCAGCAAGGGCTTTGCATTCTACAGCCAGGGGCTGAGCCCTGACCTCCCTCCTTCCTCCTGAACCCTTCCACAGTTGGTTCCCAAGTCCTGAAGTATGGGGAACACCTGTCTCTCAGGATCATGGGCAATAAATAATGATAGCAAGGCCTCTGCTACACCTTCCACACAGCTGAAGTGAAGCGCAGCATTGCTTCCTTCTCTCAGTCTAGATCTAGTGAGCCATCTTGCAACCATTCGATCCAAGGAGGCAACTTGTGAAGAGAATTGTTCACCAGGCAACTTCTCCTTCCTTACTTTAAAAAGGGACAAGGGATATAGCTCAGTCATAAAGCTCTGGGTCCACTCTCCAGTACCACACGAAAAGGGACATCTCACGAGTGAAAGGCTTCACTGGCCATGCATGTTATAAAGCAGAAGTTTTAGAGTCATGTAGAGGAACATAGACTGCAAAGGACATTTTCTTGACAAACTGCAATCTTCTCAAATACATTTCAAGAAAATGTGTCTTGAGATTATATATGACGTAAGGTACCAAATTTGTGTTGTGAAGTCTCTAAAACATAAACAGACCACTAAAAGCAGAAACATCATTTATTAGGCGCATGCTTCCCAGCAGAGCTGAAATAAATATTTATCTCCAGAAGGCAGAAAATATTTTCCCAGAAATGGATTTTATTCTGTGCATTATCAGCTCCACAAATGCCTGAGCATCTTGTTTAACTCCTCTGCATTGAATGTCAAACAAATGCAAGGGTCAACCCCAGCCTGTGTGTAAGCGCCACTGAGGGCCACTTCTCGGAAGCAAGAGGCCAAGGAAGAGAGCAATGGCCACCGCCCGGAAGAACGCTCAATCCTCGACGTTCCAGGACAGCAAAGGAAAGAAGCGGACTGCTTTTCAGTGACCTGACCATTCTCTGCCTCGCTCTCTGTATTTTGTAATTTTTACATATATGGCACCATGTTTGCACCACATGATCACATTGCTGTAGGGAGGGGCACGCGTGCCTAACACATCTGGATGGTTTGCTTCCCATCCCCCTCTCTCCCTTCGCCCCGCCACCTTCCTTACCGCCTCTCGCTATCTGCCTAGCTCTTGGGAGCGTAGACTTTGGGCCACTTTGGTCTATTTCTTCGAGGAGAAAGCATGGGCCTCAGTTTTCTACATTTGCAAGTTGGAGGATGGAGATGTAGAACATGTAAATAAATCATCTCTGTCTCCCAACTGTCACTAGTCACCTTCAACACACAGACTCAAGCACTGCAGGTTATCCATTCAGTATGGCCTTGTGCTTCCAGAGCCCTGACTTACCTAACTACGATAAGCTCTTAGATTTCCTTGCTCCTAGAATGACAGATAACCCTGGCCAATGAGATGTAAGTGGATTTCACTCCACATTCTCAGGAATGGTCTTTAAGAAGCTTGGTAAATTCACTGTCATGTTTACTTGGGCTTTGTTCCTGTGTCTCCCTTCATCCTGCCTGGAATATGGATGTAGTGTCAGAATTTGTGGCATCCCTTTTTTGGTCATGAAGAGTAACACACAAGAAGTGGTGAAGGCAGAAAAAAAGTTAGTCCCTGGTGATAGTATGTTACTGCTATTAGAATTCTCTGCTTCTGTATTCCTGAGCTTCTCATTGCTGGCACCAAATACCCAACATATACCACTGGAAGGAAGAAGGCTTGTTTATGCATTTTTGGTTTTGCTTGTGGTTTTGGAGGATCCAGTCCATGGTCAGCTGGTTTCAGTAGAAGAGCTTCATGGGAAGAGGGCATGGTGGAGCAAAGATGATCATGGTGTATGAGACATGGCACAGAGAAGCAGAGGCGGGGGTCACAGACCAGACACAGGTTTCAAGGCCTCACCTCCAGGAGCCCGAGACCCATGTAGAGTGTCCTTCTCTAGTCCCCAGACAGCTCTCAAACCAATAAAGTTGACAGTTAAGCTGAATCATTGCAACCCCCATATTTTTAACCAGAATAAGGGCCCACAAAAACAAAACATGAATAAAGAAAATACCTCTGTATCATCCAGTGTTTATGAAAGACTCAGATATAATACAAGATTTGCATGTATATAAGAATTTGCAAGATTGGCTTACAATGGTCACATGTACCATCCAAAAGGGAAGGGTGCAGAGGGTGCCTGCACACTGGAGACTGATGGATTCAGTCAAGGATCTGGAGCTCACTGCGACATCCCAGGTAGCTCCATAGCAGGAGGCCAGTGGGACTGTCATGGAAGCCAGAGGCTATGGTGAAAGGCTGAAGCACCTGTGCCAGAAGTGGAAGAGGCTGTGCTGAAAGCCAGGAGATGACAGCCAAGGTAAAGGGGAAGAAACGGAAGCAGCTTCATCCTTCTTCCTTTCCTCTTATTATGGTTTATGTCCAGATGATGTCCCACATAGCCTCAGGTAGTTGCAGGGGGTGGGCTTTTCAGAGGTATGTTTAGAGTTTGTGATTGGTTGATTGTCTAGTGCTATCAGTGGCACTGTCAGTGTTACACCCTCCCTAGGGCAGGTAGCCTGCATACAATATACAGGAGGGAAGTAGGCTCACCTCCCCCTTTTGCTCTTCCTGCCTTTGGTATCTTCCAGAACTATTGGCTCTGCCATGCCAACCTGCACTGAAGCCAACTGAGTCTGTTTAGTTGGGCTTCGTTTACTCAAGTTGACACAGTCTACCAAGAATCACAACCTCTGGAAAACTCTATAAACTGTGAACTAAATAAAACTTGCCTTTATTAATTTTGAACATCAGGTATTTTTGTCTCAGCAAAGAGATAAAAGTATTTTAACACCCCTTTATACCAGGCAGGCACTAAGCTAGCGCAGAGTGAGTCTTCCACATGTGGGCGTGTGCAATTGCTGAGCCCATTTAGTTGAGCTTCTCTTACTCAAGCTGATGCAGTCCACCAACCATTACAAACTCCTATTCCATGCAGCCATTAAGGCATTGTTCCTAGGTTTCTACTTTGTGAAGTCAGAGAAGCTCAGCTCTGACCCTCCTCTTGTAGTTTGCTTTGTGCTCCTAACAGTGGCTTCCACATGATTCTGCTCTCTGGACTCCCACTGCCTGCACAATATTTTCCAAACTGCTGAGCATGTGTAGGGCCTTCAGGCTCTCATCTCTGCTGCACTCTGGGCCTCATCTTCCCTACAAGATTCAGATCCTGGCCTCTGAACTGCTTTTGGTTGACACATACAATGCTCTTCTCAACAAAGATGACTTGATTACTCTTCTCTCCTTGCTGGGACAAAATAATCAACACCCAAAATTAAGGAAGGAAAGGTATACTGAGCTCACAGTTTGTGGAGTTTTCAGTCCATACTCAGTGGGCTCCAAAGCAGAGGGGCACATGGAAGAGAGCAGCTGTTCATAGTAGCAGAAAACAGCAAAGAGCAGAGGGAGGAGCAGTGGCTGTGGCAGCTCGCACGCCTCTCCCCCTCCCTCCTCTGGTACACCGGCTATCCACCCCAGGGCAGATGTAGCATTCATACCCATCATCCCACCACTAGATCATGAATTAATCACAAAGTCTAGAAGCCTCCCCATAGCTGCATGAGGCTTTGGGGGGCCAGCTAGACATAAACCATGGCATAGGCCTTACACATATTATTTTGTCTGTGAAGAATATCCTCCCATTATTTCTCTCTAACCTGCTTGGGCAATTCCAACAGATTTTCTAAAATCCTACTTAGGAATCATCTCATGAAGGGAAAATTTTGCTGATCTATCAAGCTCCATTCAGGTCTCTCTGGGCCCCCAAAACACCTATATCTTTGTGCTCATTTAAAATATATCCTGCATTAGTGACAAATATTTTTGCACTTCTCTGTCCTCTCAGGAAGATGAATATAAACCTCTTAGGAAACAGACTCTCTGTTCAATGCCCTAACTCCACAAGTTACTGCAATCTATGATAAATAATATGTAGATGTGCAATGAATAGGATGAATATTGGTTCCTCACACACACACACACACACCTGTCATTCAAGCTTGGGCTCTTTTCGCTACATGTCCACATCATTATCCATTTTATTTGTCTAATGCTATTCAAGACACTACTATGTAATTAATCACCAAATAACAATAGTGAAAATCAATAACTTGCCTCCAACTTCATTTGGGCCAGAGGAGGGTATTGATTCCTCAGTAAGTAAAACAAGTTAGAGATGCCTGTGCTCTATAATGTAATTAATTTTGTAATTAATTGCATAATTGGATATATTCACATTATAAAATTTAGTTGTGTGTCTGTATTAATGTTTTTCTGTTATCTGTTTTTTTCATGCCAGTTGCTTTGACTACAAAACTTCGCCTAAAGACATTTTTAGGTGCATTAATTTGGAGCATACAGAACTGGAAACAGGATTACAACTTATTAAGTTCTTTCTTTCCACAGTGGAGGCAAAACTCCACTCATCTAATCAGTTATTTCCAGGCTCAGAAAAACTACTCAAAAATAATAAAAAACCTATATTCCAAGAGTTTTCACAATAGTATTTCTTATAGCTTTAGAGAGACACAAATCATGTATTTTTAAATCAACTGATTATAAGTCAAAAGTTATAGTGCATTGATATAATTGCATAATTGCCACTGTAAGCTGGTTTTTTGTTTGTTTATTTGATTTCAGAACTGGGGTTCAAACGTGGTGTTTATTTAAAATATATTCTGCATTAGTGACAAATATTTTTGCACTTCTCTGTCACTTGTCATGCAGTTGCTTGTGGTACTGAGTAATATCCCCAGCTCTGTAACACAGCAGGCACCTCTGAGAATCCCACTGTGTGCCCATGTGAGTCACCCACTGTGTCCACCCTCAACTCGATCTAGTGCACACCTGCTTTTTATGTTTAGAACTTCTACAGAAATTGCACATACAGGAAATCACACACAGTATAATCATTTGTATCTTATTGTTACTTTATATAATTTAAGAGATGCTGTCCATGTTGTTATAATTTCTTAATAATCATTTTATCTAGTTCTTAAATAATATTCCATTTGATGGACTAACTTTTACTAATCCACTGACAGCACAATAGATGGTTTTTCAAATTTTTATCTATGTTGACTAATGCTATTCTGAGCAGTCATACGCTAATCCTTTCGTGGACATGTATTTTACTTGCTCTTAAACTGACGTGTGGGGGTGGAACTGTTGAGTTCTATGTATGCTCAGTTGGTGTTTAACTTTTCTAAGAAGGTGCCTCAGCATTCCTCCAAGCGACTGCACTGTATCTCTTCCCTTGTAAGCGTGCATGAAGCTCCCCGAGACCACGCCCTTGCCGACCCTCAGTCTTTCACCTTCGCTGTCATCTTGCATCGCACGTCTTCTCCATGTGCACTAGCGTCACATTGATATTTAACAAGGAGAGATGTTGAGCACCTTTTCCTATGTATCAGCTGTTAGTCTTCTTTGTTGAAATGTCTATGCCAATATTTGTCTGTTTTTATGTGGTCATTTGCACTATTGTCAGTTGGTTTTGAGTCACTTGTTGGGCTATGATTTGCAAATATTTTCTTCATTTAGTTGGAGAAAGCCCTTTATCAGATAACACTTTATAAATATTTTCTCCTCATCCATGTCTTGTCTGTTTTTGTTTAATATTTTAGTGGTGTTTTGAAGCATAAATGTTTTCCCTTTAAGGCAGCATAATTTATAATTTTTATGAATTTTATTTTTTATTACTTTTAATAAAAAATAACAATGCAACAGTTTCAAAGCACATTAGTAGTACATTCCCAATAATTGATACAATGCATATTGTTGTCCTCATAGTAGTAGTATTCAGAGCACAGGTTGTAGACATGATCATTTTTCTAATGAATTTTATTTTTACTGCAATATTCAAGGTTTTGCTTGAGACAATTTTCTTATGTTTTCCTCTGTAAGCTTTATAGTTTTACATGTTGTATTTATCAATTTCAAGTATATTTTTTGTGCATAGCTGAGATACAATTTCAGGTTTATTTCCTTGCATGTGAATACTTTTTCTAGTACCATTTGTTGAAAAACTATCATTTTCCCTACTGAATTGTTAGCGATCAATCAATTAACCATTACTGTGATGAAATGCAGTGGTGATCACAAACACTGAAACAACACCCAGCATTTGGAGGCAGGTTAATTTGCATTCATGGGCACTGATTCAGATCATTCCTAGAATATCAAGCCCTGACCTCTGGGAGTCTAGGGCTTATGTGGGATAAGTAAGCGGGAAGTACAGAGGCAGCATGGCTTGTCCATTGGGGATTAGTTCATACAATTTTCTTTTCTTTTTTTTTTTTCTTTTTTGTATTTTAGTACAGAGTCTGCAGGGTCTCACTACATAAATTGGACTCTTAGCAATCCTATTTTCAGCCTCCCAAGCACTGGGATTACAGGTGCTCGCCACCACGCCCAGTCTCAGTCACCATCTCAGAGCACCCTGGGGGTGGGGCCTTCACGGCATGCCGGGGATTGAACCCCAGTCCTTGTACCTGCCTAAGCAGGCACTTTAGTCTGCTGAGCTATCTGGTCGGCTCTGGTTTACACAGTTTTCATCACAGTGACCAGCCATTTCTAAGAATCAAAAGTAACAGAAACTATAGCTAAATCAATTACCTGGACAACTAATAATCTGAAGGGGGGGGGGGCATTTTCTGCTGCAAAGGTATTTCTGAACTTGCGAGATGGCCATGTCATGGCAGGCGGAGTTCATACCCCACTCTCTACTGACTCTTCCCTGGCATGAAGTTGCTGGATTTGCCTCACCAAACTGTTGTCCTTGGCAGCTGAGAAAAACACAGTGACAGAGTTTGAGACTATACCATTATTCTCTTTTTATTTTAAAAAGCTAAACTGACAAAAAGAGGAAAATAAACAGGAAAGTGACACTATTATTATTTTGGAAACTAGCAAAAGTATAGATAAACGGCGACACTTTCCCAAAAACAGGCAGATAAACTTGTCTACATGGTCAGTGTGCAGAGTGCTGGAATGCTTATGAACTATAATGTGGTCTAGTCTTCTGGATGTCTGTGAAAAGGATGCTCCGCCTCCCTCTTTGCATAGCCATCCCTGTAACCTCTTTTCCATGATTGATTTCCAAGGGGAAGAGTATGTGACTGAGCCTCATCTCAGCATGCATTTCCACAGAAATGCTTTAAGTTATATCATAAAGTAATCTTCAGAACATCTGGATCCATCTGGAAGATAGAATCCAATGTTTGTTCTCTGAAGAGTGCAACCACCATAGCGAGAACGGAATTTTAAAAATTCAAACTGACAAAAAGAAGGGAATAAACAACAGGAAACTGACACTATTATTATGTTAGACTCTAGTAAAAGCATAGATGACCGTTGACTTTGTAAACAGACCAGACAGTAGGAGCACTGTCTGTCCTGGGAATACGCCCCGTGTACACTCTCAAGAGGATGCACAGGTCTTGAGAACTGGAGGCAATAAAAGCTGTGCAGTTTGAATGGTGACAAAATGAGCTTAAATGAGAAGCTTGGGAAAATCTTTCCAATGAGCCGTTGCTTCTTCAGGTTTCCATACCCCTTCCTGAAGTTGGAAGGCTACACCCGGCGTACTGGGGCACAAGGCTGAGACTGTGGCCCATGGAACGTATGAATGATAAAGAGGCCAGGCTTGGAGCATGACCAACTGCAGCGGAGGGGATGGGGAGCCGTGGCTGATGCAGAGAAAATGAAAAGGATGCTTGAGGTGTGTGAATGCCCTCCTTAGCTCAGCGTGCAGCAGTGAACCTTGCAGGTCACTCAGAGGATTCTTCAGATGGAAGGAAAATGCAGATGATGGCAAAGGGGTCTCTCCACACATTCAGCCAGCCATGGCCTTTGGTTCTCTATGGCGGTTTTCTGGTATTATAATTGAAAATGTTAATGGTCAGATGCATTTTAGTGAAAAAGAAATGTGACTTCTAGATTTTTTTCATGTTTAAACAATGATACAAGGAACATTTTTATTTGCATTTCGGGCAAGTGTGATGATTTTCTTAGAGTAAACTATTATAAAGAGTAAATATAGAAAATTAATATTAAACATTCAACATTATCTCTGCAATGGGATATTTATTTCAGAGGGTAATGTAAAAATCAAATGACGTAAGAAAAGTAGTTATCTTAGGACCAGGTAGCACTATAAATATACATTTATATTTAATAAATAATATCATACAAGTGTGATTATTAATTAAATACATATTAGCATGACAATGTTTGTTGCAAAATGCAATATCTAGTTTGAGGGAATAGACACTGATGCCCTGCCTTTTAGACATACATTTGTATATGTTGTGGTACAGTGACTTTTTGGTTTTCTGGTTTTTTTGTTTTTTTTTTTTATTTTTATGTATTTGTTGCAGGGTCTCACTATGCAGCTCTGACTCTTATGACCCTCTTGTTTTCAGCTCCTCCAGCACCGGGATTACAGGCATGCATCACCACACCCCAACTCGATGGATGGCTCAGCACGCCCTGGGGACAGGGCCGATGAGGCATGTGAGACCCGGGATTGAACCCTGGTCCCTGCACTTGCCAGTGCACTGAGCTACCTTGCCAGCCCTCTGGGACAGTGTTTCTTAAAAATGTCTCTTTGTTTGCATTTGCCACACAGGTGCATTCACCGTGGGGAGGCAGGGCCGATAACGCATCTGAATTCTCGCTGCTTCCCTTTCCCTCACTTCCTGCCACCTCCCCCATCTCCAGATCCCCTTCCTACCTGCAGAGGATACTTCTCCCTGTTCTTCTTGCCTAGCTTGTATTTGGCTGAGTTATTTGGAATTTGGGTTTGTCGCATGCCACATTTATGCTTATGTGTAAGGTGTGCTTCATTTAGTGCTGTGGTCTCACACTGCGTGCATTTTCCTACAGGTGACTCAAGTTATCCTTCTTTGTAGCAAAGCAGGGCTCCTTTGTGTGTCAATATCACATTTTCTTTACCCACTCATCTATGAGTAGACATAGGGGCTGCTTCCAAGATTGATCTACCATGAGTTGTGCTGTTGTACACATGTGTGTGCCTGTGTGTATGACATCTGTGTGATATGACATCTTTAACCTAGAAGGGAAATGGGTCCATCAAACAGACCATCTCTCTTTAGTTGCTTAAGGAATCTCCACATTGATTTCTGCAGACATTTTATTAGGTTACAATCCCTGCAAAACTGCAGAAAGGTTCTTTTTCACCACAGCCTCAACGTTATTTACTTGTTTCCTTGATGATGACCATGTTTTCTGGTGTGAGATGGAATCTCAAAGCTATTTTCAGCTGTGTTTCCTTCATCATCAGAAATGGTAAATATTTTTCCTGTCCTTGTTGAGCATTTGTGTGTCTTCTTCTTCCAGGAAGTGTCTATTCGTTTCAGTTCTTTTATTTTTTCCAGAACCAGGGATTGAACTCAGGACCTTGCACTTGCCAAAGAAGCACTTACTCTACTGAGCTATCTCCCCAGCCCCCTTTTCTATTCTTATTCTTTGGGTACACCTTTTATTTTGGGAGGTGATTTAATTATTTCTGAGTTACTTATATACTCCAGACATTAGTTCTTTGTTTGGATAGTAGCTTACAAGATTTTACCAAATCTGGATGCTGTCTCTTCACTCTGCTGTTCCCCTTGCTATGAAGAAGACTTTGAATTTTATAATCTGATTTACTACTTTTTGATATTATGTCTTATGCAGTTGAAGTTCTCTTCATAAAGCTCTTACTTGTACCTAGGCCTTCCAGAATTTTACCTATTTCTTCTTCTATTTTAATATCCAAACCTTTGATCTATTTTTTTTTTTTTTTCATTTTTAGTGCCTGGTGAGACACAGTTGTCTAGATTCAGTCTTCTGCATGCAGGTAGCAGTTCTCCCAGTGCCATTTGTGAAAGAGGTTGTCTTTCCTCCAGTGTATGTTTTGGTCTCTTTCTCAGAGATCAGATAGATGACTACATGTGTCTCTAGTTTTTGGAACCTGTATGCTGTTCTACTGAACCTCCTGGACATTTTGTACCAGTACCATACACCTTTTTT